>JAOTRH010136744.1:0-13992 GCA_034768845.1 Heliamphora exappendiculata | reverse complement strand
CCCCCCCCCCCCCCCCCCCCCCGGTCTCTCTCTCTCTCTCTCTCTCATACTTAAATTTTGTACAAAATCATCTTTTAATATAAGACACTTAAGTACAAAATCATCTTTTAATATAAGACACTTTTATAAAAAGTAACGATAAATTTATAAATTTACAGTGTCTACCTAAAAAGGAAATTTTTTTTATTTAGAGAAAGAATTATTAATTAAATTGCACTAATTTATTCCAAATTTAATCTCGGATATACACAAATAACACCAATTACTAATTTTTAATATCAAGTATATTTTATCATATCTTACCTAATCCTAGTAACAAATACCTGACAAATCAGTAACAAATGTCAAATGTTTCGTTTTAAATACTTTTTAAGATAAATAAGTAAACAGTAATTATACTATCTCAAAAATAAAATTTAGAATATTATCCACAAAGTGCCATTTGAGACTTTATGGGTTCCATAGCTAATTAATTCTTAATTATTTAGTATACAAATTACTCTTGCCATTATTTGACACGTGTTGACTCTTACCCTTCTTTTCTAATAAAATGCTTGAGTTCATTCAAAAATACAAGCGGCGGAGCCAACTTCTAAAAAGAACCAAAGTGCCTACCTAGTGTTTAGAAGAATCTTATTTGTACTTTTCCCACCAATTTAATAGAACTTGATTTCCAAGCAAATCAACATAGGTAAATTGTCAAACTTTTTTGTTATATAGGGCCTGTTTGGGTTAATGTTTTTTATTTTTTGTTTTTTTTGTTTTTTTGTCTTTTTTAAACATTTTTTATCTTTTGATTTAAATATTTTATTTTTTTAAATCGCCTCAAAGAAATAAACTTAAAAAGTAAAAAATATTTTCTACACTGATGCATTCATTAAGATTTATAATAAATTTGTTACATTGCTATTATTTTTTTATGGTAATTTAATAGTAAATGTCCATATAGTCATGACAGATGTATGTCTAATATATTACGTATGTGTTTACATCACAATTAATATTTTTTTTATCGAAGATATTATTTTTTATTTAATAGCCTACTATATTTTATAAAGGCTTAATAGATAATACTTATATATTGTAAATACCCGCATCAATTATTCTTGGTGATGACAAGTGGCAATTAAAGAAAATGCATTAGTTAGAAGAAGTTACAACCATAAAATACACTTAGCAGTACATAAGAACGTTGGTGGCCTTATATTAGTAGTTGTTGGGACACTTGGCATCCTTGAAGTATTGAGCAAATGTTAAAGACGGTTATGAAAATTTATTTATGGAGATTTTTTTAGTCTTTATAAATAATAAGCATACATACATTGTAGAAGACTTTTCACACTCTGGCAAATTGCATATCTTTTATTTTGTTTATCTTTTCATGTACTTTTTTTTCAAGTTATTGCAATCTTCAGTTTTTAGTTCATATGTGTAATTTTAGCCTCTGTAATCAAGTTCTTGTAACTTATTCCCATCGAAATAATAAAATTCTTTATTACTTATCATTTGTTCATTTTTTGTTACTTTTTGGTGATATTCTGAAATACGACAAAAGAACCTTGCACGCAATCGCTTGATGGTTTTAAAAAATTTTCTCTTTCAAAGGATATTTTAATTTGCTTTTGAATAACAATTTTTGATACGTCCAGTGGAACATCATATGAAATTAAAAGAAATGATAAATAATCACAAGAGTGGTCAATCTGATAAATAATCACAAGAGTGGTCAATCTAAGGGCCTAAACAACCTCTCTGCATAAGAGAAATAGAAACTTTTAGAAGTACTTTGCAATTCAACTGCCGAAGAGCAAGAGTTCGTGAGTATAATAAGAGTTATAGTACGGAAAATTTGTAGTTTTCCACCAGCAAAGGTACAAGTAGAACAATAGAGACCATCAATGGTTCCCATCATCACGGGTTATCAACAATAGGTATATTACTATCCTATTTATGCGATGTATCCTACCTTAATGGACCCTATAATCACGGATTACCAACAATATGTCTATTATAATTCTATTTTCGAGATGTTTCCTACCCCATTATAAATTGATATTTGTAGGAGTGAATAACCTAAATCACAGGTTGGTTCTTATAAGATTGAACAACCTAAACTGTATGTTCAACAATATTTAGAAAGTACCCCCGTAGTTAGCCAAGAAATCATGGCAATGAGGGAAGAAATAATTGAAATAGTTGAAGATTCGTATAGTCCTGACATTCGAAATGCTATGGGCAACTTCATAAGCCAATAATGACTAAATTAGATTTTATTTTGTAAAATACAACGTCAAAAAATGGTGATAAAAGAAAAAGAAAATGATTAAATTTGAAAGAAATTTTTTTTGCTTTTCCAATGGAATTATAAAAAAAAATTGGCAGAATTTTTGATCGAATAGCATGCAAAAAGGAAAATCGACGGAACAATATATGTAGGTCTTGTCAAGTAATAATTTTTGTTTCTGTTGAGGGACATTGTGTTTGAGGCTATGCCTGATGAGGCTCACTCAACTATCGAGTCTCACTCGCCTATGAGGTTATATGGCCTTTTAGGCCTTTTCAAGTCTTTCATTAAATAAGTTTAATAATAAAAAATATATATGTTCTCTTGACAGCTGTCAATTTGAATTTATTATCATCTTACGATGGGTTTTTTGTTTCAAAGGACACGAGTTGCCCTAACATGATTGTTTAGCACATGGCAAGGTTGTATCATGCTCTTGTTGGGACACGTGCCTGAGAAAGTTAAATTTAAAAGGCTATAACATGTCTTTTCACATAATATATATATATATTAAAAAAAGTATTGGTTTTGTTTCGAAAGCAATTTTCTTGACTTTCGAGTGTAATATGCCAGATGAGGTTTATAAGCTTATCGAAGGCTTTCGAAGGTTAATGCATCCTTTATGTTGACAGTTTATCAAAGGCACACGCAGAGTTGTTTAAAATAAATAAATAAATAAATAATCGAAAGAATATACTTCTCTTTTGAGAGTCTTTTGAAAGTACAAGTACAAATAGTTAGAGACTTGCCTGAATCTGGTAAGGCACGCTTATTGAGAAATTTAAATAAAAATTATAATTAAAAAATGTCATAGAATTTTAGCCATTTGTGGCTATCAAAAATTCAACTTTGATTAATTTAGTCATTTATGGCTATCAAAAATTTAATTTTGGTGTGGTATTATAACTATTCAAGAATTCGACATGTCTTATTTTTAAAGAGTTGGAGGCATTATTTACACCATAATTAATATTTTTTCCTATTGCGGATATTATTTTCTATTTAATATCCTATCATATTTTATAAAGGCTTAATAGAAAATACGTATATATTGTAAACGTCCATATAAATTATTCTTAGTGATGACAAGTGATAACTAAAGAAAATGTAGCAATTAGAAAAAATTACACCAATGAAATACACTTAGCATTATATGAGGAAGTTGGTGATAATATTAGTAGTTGTTGGGACACTTGACATTGTTGAAGTATTGAGGAGAAGTTAGAGGTAGTTATGGAAAGTTATTTATGAAGACTTCTTTAGTCTTTTTAAATAATAGGTTTGCATACATTGTAGGGGACTTTTCACACTCTGGCAAACTGCATATCTTTTATTTTGTTTATCTTTTCATGTATCTTTCAAGTTATTCAATCTTCAGTTTTCAATTTATTGGAGTAATTTTAGTTTTTGTAATAAAGTTCTTGTAACTTATTCCCATCGAAGTAATGAAATTCTTAATTACTTATCATTAGTTCATCTTCGGCTACTTTCTAGCAAAGTTCTAAAACACGGAAAAAGGATCTTGCACGCAATCACTTGATAATTTCGAAGAATTTTCTCTTTTGAAGGAGATTAGTTTGTTTTTGACTAACTGTATGCTACTATCAATCAATAGAATATACTTTAGGAACCAATTTTAGAGTAATTGACACATAATGAAAAACTAAACATAACCTTTTTTCAGTTATGTTTTTTATTTGTACAAAACTTTCAGGATTGAAAACTAAAAATGGAAGGGGAATTATTATGTGATTATTCAAGTGGAAAATTTAATGAAGAAGAAATTAAAGTTGAATTAGAGAAATTGGTGGTGAAGAAGACAATGTTGAAGAAATTAAAGTTAAGGATCCTAAAGCGGGAATGAAGTTTAATTCTATTGATGAGATTTATGAATATTATTTGAGGTATGCTAAATAAAGTAATTTTTTAGTGTTCAGAAGAAATTTAATAAGGAGAGCTAATGAGGAGAAGAAGTATCTAACACTTTCTTATAGTCATGCAGGAAAGCCAAGATTAAAAGTACCAACCTAGTTAGGTAAGACTAATATTCTTATTGTTTCATTCTATGTAGATGATTTGATATTTACCGGTAGTGATGTCAAAGTGATTAAGAATTTTAACAGGGAGATGATGAGAAAATATGAAATGAGTGATTTAGGACTTTTGCATTATTTTTTGGACATTAAAATTTATCAAAAGGGATAAACTATTCTTATTTTCCAAAGAAAGTATGCAAAGACTATTCTTGAATAGTTCAAAATGAAATATTGCAGGCCGATTGCCATACGCTTGATTGCTAATGAGAAGTTGTCAAAAGAAGATGGAAGCAAAGAAGTGGCTGTCTGTTTATAGAAGTTTAGTTGGAAATGGCTATAAGATAGGAAATCATGTATGCTATGAGCTTGCTATCCCGATTCATGCAAAATCCAAATCACACTCATTTTGGACCGGCTAAAAGAGTTTTGAGATACATCCAAAGCACACTTGACTTTCACATTTTATTTAACAAAAATATTAATGCAAAGTTGGATATACATTTGGATATACATTTTCTCTTTGCTTGAGTGTATTTTTATAGGCATTCAAGAAGCAACAAACCATGACACAATCTTTCGGTAAGGCTGATTATGTTTCGGCATCATTGGTAACTTCACAACTAAAATGGCTAAGGAGGATTAGAAGATGTTAGTGAGAAGCAAGTAAATGCTACTCCATTTTATGTGATGACAAGTCGGCCATTGCAATGACAAAGAATCTTGTCTACCATTGCCACACAAAACACATTGCTATCATGTTGGAGGTGAAGAAAATCCTCCCTAGGAACAAACCAATCAAGCGGTGGTGAGACCGATCGATTGATTAAATGCAGCTCGTAGTAGAATAGCATTTTCAAGGCCGCTAGGGTTTGCGCTGTCTTGTATGTTTTAGTTTTTTCTGAGTTTTCTTCTTCTCTTGTGTGCCCCAAAATAGTTATAACACATTTTATATCGAATATAGTAAAAGTGTGAGCCCATGAACGTAGGCACCCATTGCCGAACCACGTAAAACTTGTGTGTGTGCATCTTGGTTGGTGTTTGTTCTCTTTCTTGATTTGTTATTTATCTATGGCTTGATTGCTTGCTTCAACGAGACTTGTGGGTTGGATTTAGTTGGGTTTCTTAACTAAAATCCTCAACAACTTATATCAGAACCAGGTTCAGAGGTTGAAGAACATGACATAGCAGACGATGATAAAATCAAGATTGAGAAGTTCAATGGTTCAAATTTTTCCCTTTGGAGGATGTAAATCGAGAATGTTCTGTATCAAAAGGACTTATTTCAACCATTGGTTGAGGAGAAACTGGGGAAGATATCACAGGCCGAGTGGGAGATATTGGATCGAAAGGCTTTAAAGATTGTGCGACTGAGTCTTGCACCGTCGGTGATCTCCAATATTGCAAAAGTGAAGATGCCGATAAGACTATTGGCGACGCTGGAAAAGATGTATGATCAGTCTTCTGCATCGAATAAGGTATACAAGATGAAGAGACTATTCAATCTAAAGATGACGGATAATGCCATTATAGCAAAGCATTTCAATGAGTTTAATTCCACTGTCAATCAATTGGAGTCAATTGGAATTATCTTTAATGTTGAACTTAGAGCCCTAGTTCTCTTTTTCAGTTTACCAAAAAGCTAGAGCGACTTGGTTGTCGCGGTAAACAACTCATTTGCTTCAAATAAGTGAAAGTTAGAGGACGTTGCTAGCTTTGTTTTGGGAGTGGAATAACGTCGAAGAACAACGGGTGAAGGGTCAACATTAGGGTCAGCGTTGAACACCGAAGGGAGAGAAAGAAAGAATGATAGAAAGAATCAAAAGGGTTAGAAAAATCACAGATCCAAGTCACAGACTCAAGAGAAGTCAGCTGGATGTTGGAACTGTAGGCAGAAAGGCTATCTTAAGAACGATTGCAAAGCTCCGAGAAAACAGCGCGATGACACGAAATAAGGGGGTAAGGCTACTGTTAATGTTTCAGATGAAGAAAACATAGATGCTTTGATTTGTGCGTTGGATTGTTGAACTGATTCATGGATTGTTAACTCAGAAACGTCATTCCATTCCACTACTTGCATGGATATTCTACATGGGTATGTAAAGGGTAATCTCAGAAAGGTATATTTGGGAAACGGCAAGACTTGCAGTATAATTGGAAAGTGTGAAGTGCAAATCACACAGTCTAACGGTACAGTATTGAAGCTAAAAGATGTTAGACACGTGCCTAATCTAATGAGGAATTTGATCTCAATGGGTTAGTTGTCAAAATTTGGAATCGTGACACCATTCGAAGGAGATTCCTGAAAGATGTACAAGGGTCATTAGTTTTGGCCCTAGAGAAACAAGAAGGTACACTGTATGTATCATCAGGTTCTTACAGCAGTATAATAGTGGCAACATCAAAGGAAGACACCATTACATAGCACAAGCGTCTTAGTCATATGAGTGAGAAAGGAATGAAAGTTATGATTCAAAAAAGGAAGCTACCAAGTATTGAGTCAGTGGATCTAGAATTCTGTGAAGATTGCGTCTTCAAAAAACAGGAAAAGGTCAGTTTCACAAAGTAGGTAAAGACTCCAAACACAGACATATTGGAGTTAGTACATACAGATGTATGTGGACCCATCCAGGTACCCTCCATTGGTGGCTCAAGGTATTTCATAACTTTTATTGATGATGCTACTAGAAAGTTATGGGTATATTTCTGTAAGAACAAATCAAACGTGTTTAGTATTTTCAAGATTTAGAAGGCTCTAGTTGAAAATGAAATTGGTCTAAAATTAAAATATCTAAAGTCTGATAATGGTAGCGAGTACTGCAGTAGGCAATTTAAAGATTACCGTGCAACTAATGAGATCTGAAGACTGAAAATTGTTCTAATGAAGTCGATGCAGAACGGAGTGGCAGAACGCATGAACAGGACAATCATGGAGCGTGCCCGGAGTATGAGGTTACATGCCGGGTTTCCAAAGTAATTTCGGGTGAATGTAGTGACTACAACAGCATACTTGATCAACAGTGGGCTTTCAGTTGCACTAAATTGTTGATTTTTAGAAAAATCATAAACTCGAAAAGAGGTAAAACTTTTTTATTTACGTATCTTTGGTTGCATAGCCTATGTACATGTTGAATAAGAGAACAAGGGCAAGTTAGATCCCAAGTCTAAAAAATGTGTGTGTGTTGACTACAGTACAGATAGCTACGGTTATAGGCTATGGGATCCAGAAAATAAGAAAATAGTGAGGAGTATGGATGTGATATTTAATGAGATAGTTTTGTACGAAAACAGATAGGATCAGAAAGATGAGACAGTAGATGAGTCAGACTATGCTGAGTTTGAGGGATCGCCTAGTAAAGTTTTGAAACCCTGCCATGTGAATATACAACCTACTCCACAGGCAAAGCCATAGACTCCCGCAATCAGAAGGTCTACTAGAGTCAATAGGCCTACAGTTAGATATTTTCCTTCATTGCACCATTTGCTGTTAACAAACAATGGTGAGCTAGAGTGCTTTGAAGAGGCTTTGCAGATAGAGGTAAAGAATGAGTGGGAACATGTAGTGGATGAAGAGATGCAGTCTTTGTCATCAAACAAGACTTGGGAACTAGTTCAGTTGCCCAAGAAAAAGTCAGCACTACAGAACAAGTGAGTCTACAGGCTGAAAGAAGAAGCCGATGGGAGCAAGCAGTACAAGGCTAGATTGGTTGTCAAAGGGTTTCAGTAAAAGCTGGGAATTGACTACACATAGATATTTTCACCGGTTGAGAAGATATCCACCATCAGGACCGTTTTGAGTGTAGTGTCTACAGAAGACTTGCATTTGGAGCATCTAGATGTCAAGACAACGTTCCACCGCGACAACTTAGAAGAGGAGATCTACATGCAGCAGTTATAAGGGTACTTAATTAAAGAGAATGAGGAAATGGTGTGCAAACTGAAGAAGAGCTTATATGGATTAAAGCAGGTACCTAGACAATGGTATAAACAATTTTACAGTTTCATGGAAGTTACAGGGTTCAGTAGATGTCATGGTGAACATTGCTGCTATATCAAGAAGTTTGCTAACTCGTATGTGATTCACCTCCTATATGTAGATGGCATGCTGATTGTAGAATCCAGTATGGATGTGATTTTAAATCTCAAGGCACAACTGTCACGGTAATTTGCTATGAAAGATTTAGGGAAAGTCAAATGGATCCTTGGTAGGAGGATCATCAGGGACAAAAAGAGTCAAAAGTTGAAACTTTCGCAGTTAGAGTATATTGAAAAGGTCCTGCAATGTTTCAACATTGAAGATGCTAAACCTGTTAGCACACCTCTGGGAAGTCACTTTAGACTTTCAATGGAATAGGGAGCTATTCAAGAAGAAGAAAGGAATTACATGCAAACATACCATACGCGTCAGCCATGGAAAGTTTGATGTATGCCATGACTTGCACGAGCCCAAACATTGCCTATGTAGTGGGAGTTCTGAGTAAGTTCATGTCAAATCCAGGCAAGCAACATTGAGAAGCAATAAAGTGAAATTTGAGGTATTTCATGGGCACTATTAGGTTTGCTTTGTGTTACGAGGGCTTACGAATTTAGCTGGAAGAGTATGTAGATTCAGACCTAGTTGGGGACATCGACAACACAAAGTGTACAATGGGGAATGTATTTACCCTAGGTAATGCAGCGGTAAGATAGGGTTCCAAATTGTAGAAGATAATGGCAATCTCTACCACAAAGGCAGAATATGCACAACAAATAACTGATTTGGCTAAAAGGTTTCTTGAAAGAACTAGGAAGAGATTAAGACAAGTGTCAGCTGTATTGCGATAGTCAAAGTGCTATACACTTGGTAAAGAACTTAGCGTTTCAATCAAGAACCAAGCATATTGATATAAAGTATCACTTAATTCAGTCTCAACTGGAAGTGGGGCAGTTTAATCTGAAGAAGGTTTATACAAATAAAAATCTTGCAGATATATTCACAAAGATTGTGACAGTGGAGAAGTTGAAGGATAGTTTAGCTTTTGTTGGTCTTTGGGCTTAAAAGATGGGAGGTTGGCTCACACAAGATTTGTTTGGTTAGTGTTCTGAGGTGACAGAGATCTGGTTTCTAGGTTGCAGAAGGCTTGAAGTGGATTTACTTTAAGTGGGAGATTATTGGAGGTGAAGAAAATTTTCTCTAGGGACAGATTGATCGAGCAGTGGTGAGATAGATGAATTGGTTAAATGTAGCTTGCAGTAGTTTTCACATTCTATAACAGAAATCGAGAACATAGGCTGCCCGCTTGAACGATTTTGAGACCGATTGACCGATTTGTGCGAGAACATCATTTTAAAGGATGCTAGGGTTTGCGCCGCCTTGTATGTTTTAGATTTTTTTAAGTTCTCTTCTTCTGTTGTGTGCCCCAAAATACCTGTAACCCATTCTATATTGAATATAGTGAAACTGTGAGCTCGTAGACGTAGGCACCCATTGCCGAATCACATAAAACTTGTGTACGTGCATACGGCCACGGCCTCTGACCACCACATACGGCCATCGCTTCCGACTACTGCCTCCGACTACTATTTTCGGCCACCACCTCCGACTATTACTTCCGACTACCACTACTACTCCTTGCTATCATTATCGGCTAACATTTTCAGTCACCAACTCCAACCACTACTTTCTAAACATATATGTGCCAAACATGTTTTTTGTTTATATTTTATTATAAAAATAAATAAAAATATATTTTTTGTTTATTATAAATGAAAAATAAAAAACTATAAATATTATTGAACGGGACAACTCTAAAACTAGTAGTTGACTTTATTTTAGCTTTTTTTAAAATGTTATTAAAATTGTGATATGCAATGTGGTGACTTTGACAGCATAAGGGAATGAGAGAACTACGAAGTGATTGAAATTTTAAAAGAGAGAGAGAGAGAGAGATATATATATATATATATATATATATAATAGAGAGAGAGAGAAAGAGAGAGAGAGATTTCATAGAGAAAAGGGTTTGGATTTTGGAGGGGTGAAACGACTGTTGGGTATGTATCTTGTATTCTCTGAACTAATATAATTAGTATTTTATTTATATGTATTTAGGTTGGACTAGAGTCATAAATTCACAAGCAGTTTAATATGTGTAGGATTTTGTAATTATATGAGGTTCGAATTTGAGAATTTTCTTATAAATAGAATCTTATACCTCTAGTTATTTGTGTGGAGAGTTAAATTAATAAGAGTAGAGATGTGAGACTTATTTTTCTTTTTCGGCAATTTTCGATGTGTGTTTACTGTTTTTTGTCTCAGCATGTTCGTACGTGTTTTTATGTATGTTCGAGTTTAGATATGCATGCGGGGTTAGTTCTCGGGGCCGTTAGCCGTTGTGGCACGGGTTTCAAAAAAAAGAGAGATTTTCGTTGCCTACAAATATCTAGCGTTAAATATTTTCAAAACTTCTCAACTAAGTTTTTTCATTTTTTCTCTGTCTTTTCTCTAACTTCTTGGGGGCCTAGGTATCAGTTTTCAACGATCCAACAGCGGATCCTTACTATTGGCATAGTGGGCTACACATTCATCCGGATAGAATTTTATTTCGATAAAGTTCAATTTTGCACGTGGATTGAGGTGTCGAGTTTTTAACTCAACGAGGTAGGATCCTAGACTCTCATGTCTTATAAGGGTGCTACATGTAATCATGCGTGTTTTTACCGTTTGAAAATGCATGAAATCGCTTTATGTTTCAAATGTTGATTTTGGGGTTTAAAACCATTTTTCGTCGATTTTGGTTTGGATGAAATCGTATTTCAGGTGTTTCTTTCGAGGTTTTGATGTTAGGCTTGGGCGTGCGTATGTCCGAGGGTGTTGGATGGGAGTTTAGAGGCTTCGTTTTGGAGTTTTGAGGGCTGAAACAGTAGCTCAGAGGTGGTTTCTGCTTGGGTTCAGTCGACTGGATCGTGAGATTAGTCAAGTGGATCGTGGTCCAGTTGACTGGATCGTGGAGGTCAATCGACTGACCAGTGTTTTTTGGGAAATTTTGTGAAATTCCAGTGGCTTATTTGGGTTGACTAGATGGGGTCCAGTCGACTGGGTCCTATGTTGGGCGTTTAGGTGTTTTGATGGTTTTTTTGATCGTGTGGTGTCCTCTTAGTCGATTGGGTTATGGGGCTCAATCGACTGCTCTCCTCTAGTGGTTTTCAATTGATTGGATTATGGGGTCCTGCCAATTGAAGTCACGGAGAGGGTGTTGGTCACGTCATGCGGGTGTTGAGGCACGGTTGTGTGCGTGGTGATTGGTGCATCATGGGTGTGGGACGTGTGGGTCCGTTATTTGTTTTAAAGGTGGTTTCTATTGAGAATCGTTTTGTCGGAGATTCAGGTGTTGGTCTCCGGGTTTGGTTTTGGTTTTCTGCATCATTGGTTGTCCTGGTGAGTGGACGGGTTGTTCGGGTGAGCGGATGACGAGTGTGTGGCATATAATGTCATGTTAGGTTATGTGGCGTCGTTATGTGGAATGTCATGGTTATACGTGCTTCTGTGCTTATAGAACTCTGAGTAGTTTTGTTTATTCATATCAGTGTTATCCCGTATTGTTCGGTGTTATCCCGTGGTATACAGTTTTATCTCGTGGTATTCGATTTTATCCTGTGGTATTTGATTTTATCCCATGGTGTGTGGTTTTATCCTGTGGTATACGGTTTTATCCCGTGGTGTGCACTTTTATCCCGTAGTATACGATTTTATCCCATGGTATACGATTTTATCTCGTGGATGTGTGTTTGAGTAGGGATCTTTTTCTCTGTGTTAGAACAGTTATTAAGGCTAGTGAGAGTCGGTTCTGTGCGCATGTGGGCTCGTGGGAGTCGTGGCTCGTAGGAGTCTATCTTTGCTGGTGAAGCATTGTACTATATCTATATATTAAGTTATTTTCTAGGTTCTGATGAGTTGCGATACAAAATCGTTTTCAAAACTGTTTTATTTGAAACTCTTGGGAGTTCTCCTATAAAATCATTTTTTAACTGTTTTCTTCTGGGGCTCGTATGAGTTCAGATATAAAATCGTTTTTATGGCTCGTGTGAGTCGAAAACTGCTCCTCATTTTTCGAGCATATTTTGTTTATATTGCATGCCTGCTTAGTTTTTGCTGAACTTTAGGTCACGGTGTGAGATTTAAAATATTTTTCAGGTACCGATCGTGTGGATTGATTCAGGGTTGCCGGTTGAGGCGGGAGTTTGATGGTCTTCTTTTTGTTCTTTTGACCATGTACGTTTACATGTTTTTTGGTGTTGGGACCGTGTAATGTAGCCTTTTGGTGGATATGTTAAATGCATGTATGGTTTAAGTTCTGAGTAAATATTGGGTTTGGTGTTTTATATGGTTGTTTATGGGCGTTTCACATGACTCGGAGTTTGGGACGTGACAAGAGATGTAGGAAGAGATAGAAAAATACCAGGAACACGGGAGTAACCTTCGAGTGGAAAAACGGAGTTTGTTTCAGGACTCGGATTGTGAGTGTCAAGTTTTGGAGTATTTTTTATCTTAGAATTGTACATTCTACGGGTATAATTGATTATCTCTTTGGCCTCTTGAACGTAGACAGGTTGTGCCGAACTACGTAAATTCTTGTGTAATTTTTTTATGTGTTATGGTTTTTCTTTTCGTTCGCATTCGGGGATTGGCATTCAAATCCCAACAAGTGGTATCAGAGGTGACGGTTGAAGATTTGAAACTGTAGTGGAAGATCGGAGCACATGTATTATTTTTAATTTCAATTTATATAAATCAAAAATTATTTTTTGCATAGGAAAAAAAAAGATGAGGCGGCGATGCTGTTAATAGCTTTGAACAGCTAAACTTGTTTGCATTGTGAACAATGGCTTGGAACCTAAGGGATTGGGAATCACTAATCGGGGATTACGAAAAATTATGGGATTGTGTTTGGATTATTCTCATCAACAGAGTTTGGATTCTCATCAACAAAAATTATGGGCAAATCGAGCAGCAAAAGGTTCACTGGTTTGACGAATTTTGGGCCATCAAGTCAAGGGGCGTGATCCTTTGAAGTTGTGTGCAAAAATCGACGGTTTAAAATTATTTTATTATATCGTCTTGCATATATAGCAAAATAATTAAAGAAAAATGTGTCTTCTAAGGTTTTTCAGCACTACAAATTCATCTGTACGGTTAGAATTTTGAGGTTCTGAATGATTTGATGGGATTAAACGTATTGGCTCAGATTTGGATTAATCGGACGAGATCAAATGTGATCAAAGGTGATTGGGATTAATTGGCCCAAACTGGGCCAATTGTCAAAACAATTCATAGCCATCTACAAGAACCAAACAGCAGAGAAGTAAAAATCAAACGCCCCTTCTGAGAGGGACGACGGAGTTTTGACTGGGATACTTGTTTCTAACAACACCATTGGCAAGAAAATTAAATTAGGGCAAAGAAGGAAAAGGGCGTTCTGAGATAGCAAACCAAATCAATGCAAACGAGGTGGTTGAAGAGTGCCAAGGTGTCACGGGTTGCACGTTGCAAGGCCAACACCGTGACGTCGTGTGGTGAAGGCCCACGACGTTGCCTAAGTCATATGGCAACATTCAAACTAAGGCATGCCAAGGAAGGCCCCAACACGGCCCAAGGAATGGCCCCAAGTAGCCCAAACCATGCCCAAGGGAGTGGCA
>JAOTRH010136733.1:0-13993 GCA_034768845.1 Heliamphora exappendiculata | reverse complement strand
GGGGTCTATTAGCTTACCGGTCACTCTGGAGTAGTTCGTCGCCTTTTTTGTGTTCATCTTATTTCTTGTCTTTATAAAATGAATCTACTTTAATGATTCGAATTGTTTATTTATTATTCTTAGTGTGTAAACTATTCATGTAAAAAATTTAAGTTAATCGAATATCGTTATTTGTATTTAAAATAAACAATTAATCAGATTATGGGTATATTTTGGATTCAAAATGAAATGAACTGGTCGAGGACTATAGAAGTGGAGAAGTTATTTAGTGGGTAAAAAACTCTACCCTAGCATGCTGATGTTGCAAGTTTAGAGAGTAAGGCTACAATCGGGGGTAACGGTTATTACACGTCTACATTACGAGGTACGCGTGGCAAACCACATCGTTATGCCTATAATAATGATTGGTTAGACACACATTATCCTTACAATAATTTCTCGTAAAAGTGGGTCCAACGTCAACTATGCTAACTGTAAAAATCCTAAATGTTACATCCTACAAATAGCTGAGCCTCCATCTCTGCTGCTAACGGCAGCCACCACCAGCAGTGGCGGCAGAGATGATCGTTTGGACGTTCTCAAACTCTGATACTCGACAGGGTATCTGGATCCGACCCAGGTGATCATGCCCGTATTCCTTCTCAGCCTTCCTCAACAAGTCCCCAAAAAGCGGGTGATTGATGTAAATCACAGGCACCAAGTACCTCCGAGTGTCGTCGTCTTATCGCCGACGTACACCGCCAAGTACCCCTTTGGCACACTCACTGGTCTGGCCTGAACCCGATCACGACCCACCCAGCCGAATGTAACCCAACTTCGACTTCGGGAAGAAGAGTCCTTGAGCTCCGTGCTTCACGGAACGACCCCAGCTCCAGAGCTTGGATATGGATTTGGTCGTAGAAACGGGTGGGTTTTGGCGTTGGTACAACAGCTTTGTTCTTCTTCTTCGATGGATTGGCCATTTGAAGATTTTGACGAGCTTGCGTCCCAGAGCGAATCCTTTTGTTTTCCTCCTGAATTGTTCGACAATGAGTGAAATGTTAAAAGGGTTTTGTTCAGATTCTTCAGAAAGGCACTGCTCGGAAATGGATTTGTGAGGAAGGAGGGAAAGGTTCTGAGATTGACGAGGATAGGATAGATATAGATGTATGTGTGTATATGTATATAACTATTCTGTTCTCGTTTGGATTGGAAGTAAGAAGAATGAGGTTCTGGTGATGGTGGATTTTCTGGTGAATCTTTATATACAGCAGTTGAGGAGAGTCAAACATGGAGAGAGAGAGAGAGAGAGAGAGAGAGAGAGAGAGAGAAGTAAAAGCTCCAAGGTCAACTAATCTTAAGTTATCCGTTTTTTGATGATGGAAATTGTCTATTTTATAGTTCTTAATATAAGCTATATATATGAAAGTTTAAATTCATTAGATATTATGAAGTGTATGATTAAACTACATTTGTTTTAAAAATTGAGTACAAAAAAAGAGTAAACAAACTAAAATACCCAAAAAATACATCTTAACAAATCAAGTTTTCATAAATTCATGTAAGACCCTTTTGTAAAGTTGATTGTTTAAAAAAAAGAACCTTCATAAAAAATTATGAAGGCTACATTTTAAAAGTCCGTCTAAAGCATCTAAGAAGTCACAACCGACCCTAGTATAAGTTTTCCCAAATCGACCTAGACCAACCAATAGTCACTCCTACTTAGATATTACAAAATAGACAATTTTGATTGTCAAGTAAACAATACTTATCCAAAATAAACTAAAATAGAGACAAAACATTGAAGGGGGTATTTGGGGGAACTGTTTGTTGCGGCTATTAATTTTATTTATACGTTATAATTTATTTTAAATATTTACAATTTTTATTACAAATTATATTTATTTATTTTTTATTTTAACTATAAGTTATAATTTTTATTAAATATTCATAATTTTTATTACAAATTATAATTTATAAGTTATTAATTTTAGCAATACTAAACAGCATTTAAGAACAACTTGAACGGTCTAGTGGAGACCAAAAAATGGTCCCATAAAGGATAAAGGCTAAGCAGCAATATGAGCGGGGATCCCATGGTCTACTTTTTTTCACCAATCAAAGGATTGGAATTGTCAATTTTTGTAGCAAATTGGGCACACAAATTTGCAACTTGACAAAATTTGAGGAGACTTTCTGTTTTGTCTATTTAATGATAGGATTTACAACTATTATTGTCATTTGACATTGTATGAAAAAATTGTTGAGTGTATTATTTGTACTGGATGGTGGGATTGATTTTTTAGTTTAGATGTGTAACGATCGAAGTGGATTATTGACCAAATAACTTAAATGAATAGTCTAACAATGCGATTTAAAATGTTTAAACTTAAGTTATTGTAAGTTAATTCGTACACCATGGGATATAAAAAAATTATACCATTTATATTATTTGACTAGGATTATTAATTTATATCAATTTGGTACTCTAATATACTTATGATTTTATCTTAGCATTGCAAAAATAATATACCCTATGCATTTTTTAATTGATTTTAAATTTGTATAGCTAAAAATAAAATGACTAAAAATTAAAGTTAAAACTACAAAATTGAGCCTAAAATTGTCATAATCAAATTCAAAATTAAAATAATTAAAAGTTAATATTGAAGTAACCAATTGGGTGCACACTATGGTAAAATTATGAAATATGATAATTAAAAATAAAAATAAAAAAATAACTATAATTAAACTATGGAATTATGATAATTAAAATTACAATTAAATAACTAAAAATGGTGGGCGCTACAAAATATTTTTCCTCATTCAGATAGGTTTTACATGACATTTGTGAGGAAAGAAAAAAAAAATGTCAATTGCATCACCAAAGCTTGAGTGGGTTTGACAAAATGTTTTAGGTTTTGTTTGGTAACTTGACTTAAATGACTCCAAGTTTATTTTTTTCCCTTGATTATAAATCAAATAAGTAAAAAGCTTATTTTGTAATTAAAAAGTAAGTTTAGCTATTATGCAAAGAGAAAATATTATAATTTAATAATTGACTTTTTTTTATAGAATTTAAACAAAAATACTAAAAATGTAACTTTAAATCTGAGTCAAACGAAACCT
This sequence comes from Heliamphora exappendiculata, assembly GCA_034768845.1. Classification (NCBI taxonomy): domain Eukaryota; kingdom Viridiplantae; phylum Streptophyta; class Magnoliopsida; order Ericales; family Sarraceniaceae; genus Heliamphora; species Heliamphora exappendiculata. Next base: position 10,885 of record JAOTRH010136733.1, on the reverse strand, counting down.
TATAATAACACTTTAGAAGTAGGATGACACAACTTTGAGTTTAGTATCCCCAAAATAGCCACAATCATATATGCCTGCGGAGTCCTATACCCTAGAAGAAGCTAAGGGACTAAACTACCTATCTCTATTGTACTAACCAATCACGGAGTTTGTTGTTGGGGGGTGTGCACGGGTTCTGTTGGGTTAAGTGAAAATAAATTTTTTAGTTAATTCATTTTTAGTGGGAGGTTGTTTTTTTATCCTGTTAATTCACTGGTAATTAAAATTAGCGAGTTGAATGATATTTTTTGGCAGTTTTAATATATGATTTAGGCGGTTTAGCGAGTTGGAAAGTTAATAAAATTTTGAGATTATTTTTTAAAAATTTATTTTTAAAAAATAAAAATTTATTACAATTTTTTTTAAAAAATTATATTTGACACGATAAGCAAAAGACCAGCAAAAAAATAATAGCTGTTCAATAATAATAATAACATAATTAAATATTTTTAATAATAATATTTACATTGCATATTTTTAAAAAAATATTCACAATATATAAAATAATAATTAAAATTATAAATATTCTAATTTATTTTGTATAAAAGAAATTTATACAAATATAAATATGTATATGAGGTTGAGATTCATTATATGTAGGAACATGATAACTAGTATATACTATAGGCGATTAAGGTTGATGGCAATTTAGAGTTGAAGAAATATAATTTGTAACTAATTTATATTTTTTTTTGTTTTTCATTTAACTCACCTAACCCAACCCATTCATTCACTCATATAAACTGTATAGATTGGATTGGATTGGTTGGTTTGAGCGAATTGATGAGTTATTTGTGAGTTGGAGCGAATTGATGAATTATTTGCACATTACCAGTTTGTTGGAAAATTTATTTAGTGGTTGCAAACTATATAATTCTCTTTAGTTCTTATTATTATTCATGATTTGTCAACTTGAATAAAGTGAAATCAAAAAATTAATTTAGATCCACCTCATTGGAAAGTAAAAACCAAAGAGTTAAAATGTGGAGTTTGAGGTTTAACTTTATTCCATCCGCAACACAAAACTAACGCAGTCGTTCTGCCTTAGAAATTGGTGTTGCATTTCAAAAGCACAACATAACCGAGTTGTGTTGTGCTCTTTTGTGGGGTTGACCAAAAATATATTTTTACGATTGGAAGGTTTCTTTTGTAATACTTAATGAATAGATTATTATTATTTTTATTAAAAAAAGGTAAGAAATTAAAATATATTATAAATTTAACATAAAATTGATCAAAGACCGAAATTAGGAATAATAAGATACCACCTCAAAAAAGAGAAAAGCCTTAAATCTTTAGAGAAAACTATATCTTCACAAATGGAGGAGCACAAACTTCTATATAAGAAGATATTATTAAAATATACTAAAAAATATGACAAATAAAGCATAAAAAATTAATCATTGCATATTGTTGTCTTTCTTCTATAACTAGGTAGAATGATATCATAATCTCTATCAAGCTCTCGCAATCGGACTGATTAAAGGCTAAAAATGATCGTCTAGCTTTAATTTTGGCATTACAGGCGCCAATATACTTGTGCTGATCTAGTAGATGTTAAATCTGAAAAAGTTACTCAAAAATAAAAGAGTGGTGAAGAATAAATAATGAAAGAGAAAAACACGTAAAAATAAAATAAAATAAAATGTAAATCACACACAAATAAGCAAAAAGGAAAAATGACTAATAGTAGAGGGGGATCAAGATATAAAAATTAGAGAATAAAGAGAGAAGAGGGTGAAAGTGGGGTATAATTTTGGCCCAATCCGATCGTGGTTTAAGTGGGTTAAGTTTGGCTTGGATCCAATGGTCTTAAGCCAAATTTTCGGGCTGAGCAGTTTGGGCTTTTTTGTCAACAGGTTAGCCCAGGCCTTAGCGGTCCTGGGCTTAGGGTTGGGCTTGGACCCCGGCCATGGGCCTTGTGGGTTTTTGATTTTTTTTGTTTAATTTGTTATATATTATTAGTTATAAAAGTTTATATTATTAGTTATTATTTATTATTTTATTATTTATTTATTATTATTATGTTATATTTTATTAGTTCTGGTTGATAAGTTTATAATGTATTATTATTAATTTACTAGTTAATTATTTATTATAAGTTTATAATTTATTTGTTTATTATATAAGTTTATACTTTATTTGTTTGTTAGTTTATTATAAATTTATTAATTTATTATATTTATAAGTTTAACAATTAAATGTAATAAGTTTGAATAATTGTAATAATAAAATATAATATAAATTTTATTAATCAATAATTAAATTTTAACAATTATATTATATTTATATATTTTAATTAGAATAATAAAATTTAATATCTAGTTTTTGGGCGGACTTGGCATTGGGCTAAAGTGGATTGGCTTGGGCTTGGGTTTTGAGTTTTGGGATTTAGGCCGGCCTATGAGTTTATGGGGGAGGCTTAAGCCTGAGATTAGAGACTATGGGTTCAAACCGGTTGAGCCCGTACAGTGGTGGATCTTGGACCGTTTGTGGGCCATGAATTTTTTTTTACATCACTAGGTGAATGCCAAGAGATCTGGAGAGAGAGAGAGAGAGAGTGATCAGATGGGAGTTATTGCTACCGCCACAGTTTCCTTCTCTTAAGTCAAAAAGCCCCGGATACGAATGTTATTTACTTTTGTACTGAATAGATTATTAATACAAATATTAAGTTGGTTGGAAATTCATGGCAATGTGATTGGGTCATTTTTGTCTTTTGAAAATAATTAACATGTATGTTCTAAAAATAATAGGGTAGACAAATGTGATTCAATCATGAAAGATATTTAATATATTTGATTTTAACACTATGACCTTTTTTAATAAAATATACAAATTAGGGGATTGAATTAATACTCTAATGGCCATTTCAATATTTCATGTTTGGACTAAATCTCACATTAGTTTGCTTATTTTTGTATTTTTAATTTTTTTTCATTTTTTGACTTAAATTTTTTATTTTCTCAAATCGTCTATATGACATGAAATAGAAAAATAAAAAAAAAATATTTAAAAGATGAAAAAAATTTATTAAAAACAAAATTAAGTTACATAAAATGAGTAAACAATTACCCCAAGCCGGGCTATGTGTTAGTACACAGAGACTATGAATTCCTTAAAATGAAAGTATTAACGAACTCAGAGAGAGGATTTGTTTGCTAATTCAGTCTATTGTACATGGTGGTGCAATGATCAAACTAAGCTCGAAGGTATAGGGCCAAAAGTCACATTTATCAATTTTAAAACTAAATATGTTTCGAGCTTAGTTTAAAATTGGATCAATAGATTAACATGCACGTTAAATCATTAGGGTTTCAAGTTAAGTTTGCAAAGTGGCACTCAGCTCGTTCACAGGTGCATGAACATTATTTGCTGCAATATTAGGTACGTTCTTATCTGTTGTAACATTTGATTTTCATACAATAATATAAAGTAAATATTTTATTTTTAAATGAACAAAATGGACTCATGCTTTTATATATAATTACCATAAGACTTCCGGCTACAATTTTAATTTTTCTTTTCTTGAAAATTTGCACTGCCTATCTATTTAATATATATCTTATTCTATAACTTTAAAAACCTTAATTCAGTTTTGTATAACCACTTTACTTTTCTCAAAATTTCTATTTTCTCTTTCGTTTTGTTATTCCAAAACTCTAATTTTATGTATTTTATTGGATTTAGTTTTAGTTTTATCTGATCGAACTCTTTTTTAATAAATATTTAGTGATAGTGTCTGCAAAAAACACTAGTGTGGATATATATATATATATGTATCTTGTTTTTAATTGTGCATTTTAGTTTTTTGCCACTAGCAATAAGTTTTTTTTTAAAAATATTCACCACTTTTGTTATAAGGTATAATTATATTTTTAATAAGGGCTCGTTTGGTAATATTTATATTTACCGTTTTTAATTTTTAATTTTAAATTTTTTATAAATTATAAAAAAAATATATTTAATTAAATAATTATTTTTAATAATTTTTTAAATACTTATAATTTTTATTACTAAGTGATAAAGTACTATTTTTCAGCTAGATTATATAAGTTATATAAGCAATTACTTTAACCAATTCCAAATACTACCGTTACTGAAAAAGTAAAAAGTAATATACCACGTGGCAGAACGGGAATGCATAAGCTTCCGGAACCAGTTAAGAAGAATGGTTTTGGGTACTTCAACAGCAATGTAACAGTGTGGGCCCTCCGCTCCACTAGCTTCCAGGCAAAAGAACTGTTACGTGGGCCTAATGTAAAGGGCTGGCCCATGTATTCAGTCCAAAACGTCATTCCGTTCGATGGGCCCCATTTTCCACCATAACGTCCTTTTAAAACAACTACACGAGCTGTTTTGCCTTTGTTTCTGCATTTTAAAGTATTCAATAGCTACGCGATAAATTTAGAAAAATATCTTTGAGATTCTTTTTTGGGTTCAAATACTCTTCTCATTTTACTTTTAACGGGGTTTTAAATAGGCGTTCTATATGTAAGATTGTAGAAGGATTAGTTTTATTTTAGTTTTTTTTTTAAAACTAGGTACTTTTAAGTTGTTATACCTAATATGTCTTTAAACTTCATTTGAATATAAAATAACAGAGAAATTTTTACTTTTTTAACTGAGAAATTTATTTGTTTCAATAGAAATAAAAATTAAGAAATTGAGAAATTTCTTGTGTAACAATTGAAGTATTATTTTTTGAAAAAAAAATTATTTTAATAAAATTCACAATTAAGTTATCAGTAAATTACACTGTTAAAAGAGAAAATTCTCAATTAAAAAGAAAAAATTCTTATCATTCTCTTATTTTTGACAAAAAAATTTATACTGAAAAATTTTTTAATTAAATTTTTAGTTAATAGAGAAAATATCAATCGTTTGCTGTTTTTCATAAATTTGCTGACTCCATCGATCGTGGAGTCATGCAAGATTTGTCCAAGACCAGAGCTGTGCTTTTTTTTAGGATCAACTCGGCCATCGAATACCTCATGATGTCCCCTGCTTTGTTCTCACCCCATTCATTGACGAAGAACCAGTTCCTTCGTCCTAGTCCTATACATCACTATACATCACTAAACACCAATTGATTCGCTTTTAAACTCTAACCAACCAATTAGAACCAAATCTCATATAAGAATGAAACAGAACCCAATTCCTTCGTCCCAGCCCTATGCATCACAGTGAACAAAATTTTTTTTATACATCATTGAACTTCAATCGATTCGCTCTAAAACCCTAACCAACCAATCAAAACCAAATCTTATGTAAGAACGAATAAAAGTTGGGTGTGATTGAAAAAAAAAAAAACAAATATTGCAAGAAATTTGGGTAGGAGGGACTTGTAAAAAAGAAAATATAGTAGCGAGTATCTCTGCGGGCAATCAGCGGCGATAAAATGGGTCACCGGATAAGTTGCGGCTAGGGTAGGAAAACCAAGGGTAACATTGCCATAAAAATATCTCATGTTTAAAAAGTAGGACCTTGCATTTATAAAACTTAAAATTAAGACTAGTTTTTCTATAAATCTTCTAAAAGGACTAATAATTAATTAATTTTTATTTTAATTAAGAAAATTATAAAAATATTCTTCAAGTATCTGGATAAATAAAATAAAGGCATAGAAAATGAAAGATAATTTTGTAATTTTACTTGAGCCTTGTTTAGAATGTCTAAAAAATATGCTTTTAAGATGTTTGGGATAACTTTTTATGGTAAATTTATTTATTAAAATGCTTAATATGTTTTATTTTTTATTTTTAAGTTGTAGTGTTTGAAATATTGATAAGAAATTTTTATTTTTGTAAGTAGAGTTAATTTTTTATTTTAAGATATTAGAGTCATTTTATTCAAAAAATTTTCTTTTTGAAGTATTTGAAATGTGAATAAGCTTTTTCCCAAAAAAGAAGTGAAGAAAAGTTTGTTTGGCCTTTTTGAGATACTATTAATTTGGAATGTGGTAAGCTTTTTTCGGTTAGAAAGTACGTTAAAAAAGTACGTTAAAAAAAAAGTTAGTTAATTTTTTAAAAATGCCAAATAGTATGATTTAAGTGTTGATCTTTTGAAAAAGAGCCGTCTTAAACTACTCAAAACAATGGCTTAATAATAATAGAAAAACAAAAAGTTTACTTGACTAAGAGAAAAGTATCAAAATTATTCTTCTAAATTTGTCGTGTATTTATATGAGATTTACCGTGTTCAAAAATAAATTAATAAAGTTCACTCTGTCATAGTAAAAAAAAAAAAATCATAAAAAGTGAAAAATAAGAAAAATAAAGGCAAGAAAAAGATTTTAAGAACTACATGCTTCAACTAATTTTTAATTTTTCAAACAGCAAAATAAAGTCTTGTTGATACCATGTTGTTACCAATAAGGGGATATTATTAATAAAAGGAGATTACATATAAATTGAATAAAGGGAAAATAGTAAGAAACCATACTCGCCCTAAAACAAACACTTGCGCATTTTCTCCCTTACACAGCTCAATACATTTGGAAAACCACCACTTTCTTCTTTGCTTTCCACGCGCGAGTCTCTTCTAGGAATGGGTAAGGCGGCGGAACGAGATCGGGAATTACTTTTTTTTTATTTTTGTTTTTTATTTAATTAAGACGTAAATAAGATAAAATATTAAAAAAATAACAAAAAATAGGACGATGTAAAGATATTTTAGGTATAATTTTTAATATTTAAAAGAATAATATTAATAAAAATTATAAATAATATAATATATAAAAAATAATAATTGATAAATTAATATAACTAAATATAAAAATAAAAAATAAAAATAAAAATAATATTTTAATATTTTAAATTTATTATATTTGTAAAATATATATTTTATACATATATTAATATTATTAAAAAAATTATTTTATGTAATCTGGTGAGAAAAAGTAAAACGAAAAGAGCAAAATATTATTTATAAATAGTAATATTAATAAAAAATTATTTATAAATATTAGCGATTTTTCATTTACTCACCACATGCAATCTCATCCATTTCAGAGCCCTCGGTTTCTGCGATCTCTCCAATTCGGTGCCATAGATCTCTTAAAACTTCAATTGATGATTAGATCGTCTCTTGAAACGCATAGCCCTAGCTTCGCGTATACGGAAAATGATCTGTTCTGTTGATATCTCATTCTTCCACTCTTAATTCTAACCCAGAAATCCATTCGCTGCTTTCTGAGCTCCATTACGTCTTCCCAATTCATCTGCGTCTTCTTAAACAAAACTTTGTTGCGTTCTAGCCAAATTGACCAAATCATCGCGAAAAATAGGGCGTTCCATAATTGACCTTCAAAATTTCTATACAGAGTTCCAGACCACTAGTTCTTGAGCCCCTTGATTGTTGTATGTGCTACCCATTTCATGCCCCACCATTCCAGAGCGTTGCACCATACTTTCCATGAGTAATGGCATGAAACTAGTAAGTGGTCCACTGTTTCCTCCTCTGTCCCACACAGAACACAGCCCCGATTATCTGTTGGCATGAGAATTCTTCTCTTAACCAGATTATCTTTAATTGCTAGCCCCCAAAGCAGAGATTTCCATTTTGGAGGGATAGGCTGTTTCCATATAATGCTGGTCTTCTCTATGATAAGTCCCGCCCCCTCTGTGAACTGTCTAAAACATGACTTTATTGTGAAGCATCCACTGTTTTCGCCTTTCCAAATCAGTGTATCCTCTTTCTCTGGATTCAGAATCTGGTTCTCCATTAGATTAACAATTGCTTTCCATTGCTCTTTCTTCCATTCGAATTAATTTTCTTCTAAAGAAACCTATCCCATATTGATCCCCTGCGCTGGTCAGAGACATTCCTGTTTTTACAGAATGAAGGGAGCCATCTTTCATTGTTGAAATGCTGAACAGCCTGCCATAAGATTCACATAGAGCCTTGTCGCTAGCCTATAAGTCCAGCCAAAATCTTGTCTGCTTCCCATCCCCAACACTTGGCACTAGATTTTTCTTGAGAATGTCTTTGGAGAATAGGCTGTTTGTCTCACCTAATTCGGCAATTTCTTTCCAAATTGCCGAAGCATTGAGTGCCTTGTTTAAGCTTGGTACCCAATCATCGATGCTTAGACCATACTTTGAGCAAATCACCCTTCTCCATAAAGCATGTTTTTCGGTCCCAAACTTCCACCACCACTTGGCGAGCAATGCGTAGTTCTTGAATTTTAGAGGTGCTACTCCCAAACCACCCTTATCCATAGTGGTTGTCATCTTGTTCCAACCAATTAAATGAAGTTTCTTCTCTCCCTCCTCCTCTCCCCATAGAAATTTTTTTTGGATTCTCTCCAATATGGCACAGATTGTACTAGGCAATTTGAACAAGGATAGATAATAGATATGCAAATTTGATAGCGTTGACTTTATCAGAGTCAATCTTTCAAGAAAAGATAGGTACCTTCTTTTTCAGTTCTTCAACTTTTTCTTAAAGGATTCGATGATATGGTACCATGTTTTTAACCGTCTTGGATCAGCCTCCACAAGGGCAGCCCTAGATATTTAAATGGTAGAACACCCTCCTTGCAGCATAAGTCCTTTGCAATTTGAGCTGATCTCTTCCTTTGAACCTCGATTCCACATAGCAAGTTCTTATGAAAATTCACTTTCACACCTGAGATTAACTCAAAACATCTTAAATTCTCTTTCTATTTCGGAGTACTATGAATCCAGCTCTGGTTGCCCTTTGTTTTAGGATATTAAGCCCTTTTGCTACAATGCCAAACAAGAAAGGGGATAAGGGGTCCCCTGTCTTATCCCTTTACCCATGGCAAAGTCCGTGGTAACCCCTCCATTTATTAGGACACAAACCTCTAAATTGCTTTTGCTTAATCTTTTGCATTTTGAAACGCCCCCCTCTTCCCCCACCCCCACACACACACACACAAAAACGAACATTTTCTTTAATTAGGTAAAGCTACAATAACGTCATTATATTTTGTAACTGTGATTTAATTTTCTCATTGTTTGGGCCGAATTTGAAATTTATTATAACACAAAAAAAATTCGAAGAAAAAGGGATAAAATTACAACCGGAGAGAAAAAGAAGATAGTTATGAAGAGGACACATGGCAACAGGGCAAAAGGGGAGTATGTCAAAATAAAAGAACTAACTGTTAGAGTAAAAAGTTGTGCTAAGTGGGACAAGCGGTTATTTAAAATGATACAAATATAAAGAGTAGGCAAGGAGAAAAAATACACATCAACTATACAATAAAGTCCCGAACTTTCTTTAATTTCACATGTACTTTTTCATATATTTAATTTTTATCATTTGGTTCAAATTTCTTGTTTCAAATTTCGAATTCAGTGTTAAGAATGTGAAGAAAAACCATTAGAATGGTAGACCGATCGATCGGTGGTGTGATTCGCATGCGAGAAACCAAAAGCAGTAAAAGACCGCTTGATAGATCGATCGATCCGTCTTTAGACCGATCGATCCGTCTATGTGGGAATGTATTTATGAGCCGTTAGGGTTGCAGCAGCCATCAAGTTTTAACCTTTTGTTCTTTTGTGATATTCTATTTTTTCTCTCATAAGAATTTCTTTTTCCTTGTAACCTCCAATCAATAGTGAAAGTGTGTGTTCCTGTGAACGTATGCACAACTTGTCGAACCACGTAAATCTTGTGTTTGTGTGCGATTATCTCTCTTTCTCTTTTCTTTGTATTTATTCCGTGTTTGTATGATCGTGGTTGATCTTCAGCGGGATTAGTAATCGCGTTCTAATCCCCAACATTCAGCTCTAGTTTATGTTCCAGTTGATCTTAGTAGAATTTCATTCGAATTCATTTAAGTCTTCGTTTGTTTTTCTTTGCGAGTTTATTCTTGTCATTTTATCAAAAACACTTGGATATTTAATGAAAGTCGTCTTCGTTGAGACAAAATTCGAACTTATAACTTTTGTTTTGGACTACACATGGTTGACCTGATTAATAATCAAGTTTGGTGCAATTCTCAATACAATTAGATGTGATCTGAGTTTGACTACATCACATTGTTTTAAAATTATTTAAAGTAATATTAGGAATAAAACCTAGAGTACTCATGTTTTGAATTTTTTTTTATTAACGTGACAAAGTCTAACATGCCAACTATTAATAAAACAAACAATAAAAAGTAGAAGGAGCAGTTTATTCATATAAATATTGAGTTTGAACATTCCATCACTAGCATGCTTTTTCACAAACATTACGTTTTTAGTAATGGTATAGTGGTCAGCTCCTATGGTTGGGTAAATCTGGCCTTATTAAGAAGATATCTGGAAATAAGATTTTTTCTCGTTTTTGGTGTGTGCAGGACTTCTTTCAGAGTGTTAGTCCTTTCGGAATTAAATTTTAGTATACCTCCGCAGTACCGAGTACCTTAGTGGTGTAAAAATCTCTCAATAGCACTTTATTGTTGTTCTCCAAATAACTCTTGAATAAGGAACGATCAAAGAAGACAAAAAGCACTAGCTCAATCCACGACCCTTCGAATTCACTTATCATATTGACTTCTGATATCATAACCACAAGTGGCTCTTCGATCAAGTGCGCTAATGGAGCAAGATGTTGGGAGAATATCCAACGCCGACATAAAATACATGCTCGGGAATCCAAAAAATACATCTTTATTAAGTTTTTAACAATTTACAATAATATGAAATTACAGAGAATGAAATAATAGGAATAATAAAATAGAATTTGCAAACTGAGTCTTGCAATCGCAGTTTCCTTAAGAATGATTCGCCGCCTACCGAGGGTATTGTAGAGATTTCACCGGCGTCACTCTCCCAGGATAAAACGGCTCCACGATCTCTGGAACACCTCCAAGGATTGGCTGCGAACG
>JAOTRH010136732.1:0-45677 GCA_034768845.1 Heliamphora exappendiculata | reverse complement strand
TCATTTTTTTACGGTCACGATGTCGATTCAAAAATTAATTTTTTTTCACTGCGCGGCTTCTTCTCCAGCAGGAATGCCGTACTAAAGAGTAAATTGGTCCCCAAAGCTGCCTGCAAATCTTGCCAAAATCGTGAGGTAAACCGGAGGTCTCTATCCGATACTATCGATGTTGGTATGCCATGCAATCGCACAATCTCTTGAACATATAGTCTTCCTAGCTTGTCCGCCGAGTTGGTTGTATGTATCGGGAGAAAATGTGCAGATTTCGTCAATCGATCTACAATCACCCATATCGCGTTGCGCCCCTTCGGCGACCTAGGAAGGACGAAGACAAAATCCATCGTCATGTGTTCCCACTTCCATTCTGAAACTTGTAACGGTTGAAGCATTCCCGCCGGTCGCTGATGTTCTGCTTTCACTTGTTGACATGTGAGACACTTAGCAGCAAATAAAGCCACATCCTTTTTCATACCTTTCCACCAAAATTGCTGTCGAAGATCATGATACATTTTTGTAGTTCCCGGATGCACTGCGAGTCGAGAATGGTTAAAATTTCATAGCACTTCTTCACGACAAACCTCAGGTACAAATAGTCTTCCCAAAAATCTCAAGCCTTGGTTCGGTAGGTTAGTCCATCCTTTAGCGTTCTCCTTGTTGGTGACACGTTCCCCATACGTCTGTGCTTCTTTATCAAGTTACTGGGCCTCCATGACATGGTGTATCAACATAGGTTGAGAGACCATAGCGGACAAAGTAACACGATCCTCAACCCCACTAAGATTAAAGTCAAATTTTCCCACCTCTTCCAACATTTTCCATTCCCATATAGTTATTTGAGCTAAAGACTTCAAAGACTTTCGACTGAGGGCATCTGCGACAATGAACGCTTTGCCCGGGTGATATAGCAAACTGAAATCTCTTCTATCTCAAATTTAAATCCTTCTACGAGAATAGGTATTTGAGACTCTTATGGTCAGAGAAAACTTCAAATCGTTCTCCATAAAGGTAATGCCTCCACATCTTTAACGCAAAAACAATTGTTGCTAATTTTAAACCATGCGTTGGGTAATTACTTTCATGCATTTTTAGGTCCCTCGATCCATATGCCACAACCTTGCCCTGCTGCATCAGAACACACCCTGACCCTTCGTGAGATGCGTCACAATACACCTCATAACCAAGACCCCTCTTAGGTACAATCAGTACTGGCGCACTAGTTAATCGATTCTTTAGTTCCTAAAATGCCTCTTCACAAGCATCATTCCACGTGAATTTAATTCCCTTCTATGTGAGTCATGTCAATGGTGACGCTAAACGGGAGAAATGTTTTACAAAATGGCGATAATATCCTGTAAGGCCCAAGAAACTTCTGATATCAAATACACTATGTGGTCTTTTCCAATTTAGCACGACCTCTACTTTAGATGGATCAATAGTTACTCCATCTTTCGACACAACATGTCCCAAAAATTTTACTTCAGGCAACCAAAATTCACATTTCTCATACTTAGCATAAAGCTTGTGTTCACTTAAAAGTTGAAGCGCCACACGCAAATGCTCCTCATGGACTTCTCGAGTCAGAGAATAAATCAAAATGTCATCAACAAAAACCACTACAAATTGATCAAGGTAAGCCCGGAAGATTCGATTAATCAAATCCATGAAAGTTGCGGGGGCATTCGTTAAACCGAAGGGCCTCACGAAAAATTCATAGTGTCCGTAACGGGTATGAAAAGCAATTTTAGGTATTTCATCCTCCCGAACTCTTAATTGATAGTAACCCGATCTCAAATCGATCTTCGAAAAACATGCAAAGCCCTTCAATTGGTCAAATATATCATCAATCCTGGGCATCAGATATTTATTCTTCACTGTAACTTGATTCAACTTTCGATAATCGATACATAATCGCAACGAGCCATCTTTCTTTTTAGCAAACAATGTCGATGCTCCCCATGGCGAGATACTAGGGCAAATGAAGCCCTTGTCCAACAAGTCCTGCCATTGAATCTTCAGTTCTCTCAACTCTGCTGGAGCGAAATGATAGGATGGCACCGATATAGGAACAGTCCCTGGGATAAGCTCAATAGAAAATTCAACTTCTCTATGTGGCGGCAGTTCAAACAACTCTTCTGGAAAAACGTAACTAAACTCATTCACCACCGGTGGAAGCTCCTCTCGTATGGAAGGATCATCCTTAGTTAAAAGGGTGGAAATAATCGCATACACATTAGTTAAATGGTTCACGTCACCGGGTCAATATGTCATCTTATCATCTTTATCCCCCACGTAAAAGAAAGAATCTCCTTCTGGAGTATACAAAAAAATCCTCTGTCGATCACAGTCAATAAACGCACGAAATGTAGTTAACCATTCCATTCCAAGAATAATATCGAACCCCAACATCCTCAGCACAGTAAAGTCGAACATGAGATAACGATCGACTATTACTACTTCGCACCCTCTACATACACACCTTAACATTGTACTCTCACCGATGGGTGTTTCGACATTTACAACAACGTCCGCCACCTCAACAGGTAAACCCAAAGCAGATACAAATGAGGTAGAGATAAATGAACGTGATGCACCAGTATCAAATAACACATGAGCCCAGGAATTGAAAACTAACAAAGTACCTCATATCATTGGGGTACTGGTAATAGTCTCGTGGATCTCAGGAGTTGACGAAGTACCAGTTTCTGCTATGGCATAGATCCTTCCCAGGATTCCAGATGTCTGCCCCCGTCCTCTACCCGTAGGTTGACATACAGATTGTGCCAAAGTTGCCTCCCCAGGAGCCCAAAATACTAGCATCCTGGTCTGTCGAGTTCATTGATTATATGTTGGCCGCTGAGAAGGTTGTGTTTTAGACATTTCTTGACTAACTCTTCCTTGCAGGCATTCACGTCTAACGTGCCCCTCTTGACCACACTAATAACATCTAGCCGGCCCCCTCTCCTGCGGCTGGCCCTGTATCAAATTTTGTTGTTTTCTTGATGCTTGCTTCCTTTGCGAACATTCTCTAGTCCGGTGCCCTTACTGCCCACAAACAAAACACACTACTTCCCTTCGCTCCAAACGTGTCGTTGAGGCCACAGATGGGGTGGATACGGAGCGTTAGGGCTAATAAGATCTCTGTGGTGCCGAACCAGTATTACCCTGTTCCAGTCTTCGATTCTTATAAGGTCGTCCCTCAGATTGTGTTGTTCTAGCCACTGTTAGCTGCCACTTCTCCATGATTCTGCTACTGTCTGCCATAGCACTTTCTATTACCAGGGCTGTCTCAACTACCTCTGAGAAAACCCTCAATTGAAACCCCACTAGTTTCTCTTGGATAGTGGGTCGTAAATCCCTTTCGAACCTCTTGGCCTTCAATTCCTCCATTGATAGCATTTCTGGCGCGAACTATGACAAGCTTGTGAACTTTGATTCATATTGCAAAATGGACAGATTTTCTTATACCAACGATAGGAATTCCTCTCTATACATATCTCGAATAGACTCGGGGAAATATTTTTCTAGGAGCACCGCTATAAATGCTGCCCATGTACCGTCCGTTGTCGTCTTAGCAAACTCCCACCAGTCAGTTGCCTCTTCCCAAAGTTGAAAAGTAGCAAAACCGACCCTAAGGTCATCTTCCCCTATTTGCAAAGTATCTAAGATCCGGGTAACTACCTTTAACCATTCCGTCGCCATTCTAGGGTCAGGTTCCCCAGCTAAGTAGGAGGGTTTAAACGTTGAAACTCTCTCATCATCATTGCAGCCTTTGCGTTAGTATCCCATGCTCCCCCTTAGTTAGTCCCAGCCCCAATTAAAGTCCTCAAAGCATTTAATATCTGTTGATTCACTTTCGCAACCCCAACTAGTTCCTATAGGGAGTTGACATCCCCTTCTTCAGGAACTGACACTCTTCCGCGTCCCCGGCCGCGACCGCGAGCTCTACCTCTTTCTTGCCTAGGAGGCATCACTATACAGAAAGAAAACGATCATCAATACATAACTCGTAAACAAATCACCACTCCCTTCCCGAATAGATTTAACTTTAAGCACGAACAGGGCTAACCCTACTTAAACTTAATCACACTAACACATAAATACATACCGAGGTAAAGCCTTAAAGTAATGCGATAATCTGAGCAACTAATTCAGATTTCTCATAGAAAGAATGTCGGCCAAACGCTTTTCTATTTCGAATCCCAAAGTAGTTGATCGGATGCCAAATGGCAGGTTACATCACCCCAAGACTCAACCTCTATGCTCATATAAACACGTAACATACGCAAGACAATATAACCACAATCCCATGCAAGCACACAAATCATGTCGTGTAGTGGTGCCTAATTATCATCAAACAATTCTCATGCAAAGGTCATCCTCACTTCGCACAGCTCCTAGGTATCCGAACCTAGAGTTCTGATACCATTCGATAATGACCCAAACTCGGGTCCGTGAACGAAACCCAAAACCCACTATACATAACTATATCCATAGGTAAAGCCAAAGAATAAGAAAATATTGTACATGTCATTCAAAAATTTAATAGAATAATTCAAGTTCCAAAATTTACATTTCTAGGTTTACCACAAAAGTTTAAAGTAGCATACATTCAACATTAACTATCTCTTCATTACATCACTTTCCATAATTCAATGTACAACAAAAACAAAGACATGATAGCTCCATTTACTGGCCGTTTTCAAAAGCATCCATAGTTTTGGTGTCACCTCGCTCTTCAGAACCTAAAATGTGTTTGACATATATACATGTGCCGAAGCTCGTAGGATAAAAATTAACACATATCTAATGCACAATTTGTGAGGTGTGATGGGTGTAACCGAAATAAAATGCACATTTTCACCAAGTCATTTCTTTTTAAACACACACACACCTCCACGCACACAAGTTAGTCTCCATTTATCCATTTGTTTACCATTTGTAAATCATTCATTTTATTTTACCGATTTTCACAAAATCGTATCATCTCTAATGAACCGATGTCGGGTGCAACTTATAGAAACCCCTCCCTATTAATTCCCAATTGGCTACACGAAGCCATTGGGTAATAGATAGCTCTATAACTCACCACATTTCGGGGGCTAACCCGTGGGCATGTGGTCCCCATCTTGCGCACGTTTTCGATCTTTCACCACGGACCCGTTTGGCCAACTTAATCCACATTAATCCATACGGTTCATTATTGGTTAAAAACCCGGGAGTTCAACCCACAAATGGTTCCTCTCCCCATTTAATTTCACAATACACCATTTTGATTCAAAACCTAAATTGTCCATTAAATTTCTAAATCACATATACCACAACTTTTATTACATAATTTTTCACCATTCACATTGTTTTGTCCATGTTACCAAATACCACAAACACAAGACTGGTAGCAAAAAGATCACATCATTTTAAAAAGGTAACATCCATCATGCATATATATACATACCAATTTGAAACTCATTTTTATTATGCAAGAAAACCCAATCAACCGACCAATACATGCCTCTCAACTCAATCTAAATATGTATATATGTGTTTCATTAGATCAAGGGACTAGGAATTTAGTAAAAAGGGCCAATATGAATGAAAATATATTTTTCCAAAACATTCGACTAAAAATGGATGAAAAATGGTTTTAAAATTTTGACATACCCTCACTATTTTGATCATAACGTTTTCTACAAAATGAATTTTTTTTAGAGTTGTCTTGTTGGAAAGAGAACTTCCGGGACTTCAATTTGAGTATAAGAACGACCCAATTCGGAGTCCGAATGAAGGAGGTATGATCAAACAAAGTTGGCCCTACGCAGTCAGTCCGCTCGAGCGCCCAACCTTCTGCCACGTGAGAGCTCGAGCGAGCAGGGCTCCGTTCGAGCGCGCTGTTGTCCAAGAAACCCCAAATTTTGCTCTATTTTGAGTTCCAAACCTCCAAACACAACACTTTCACAAAATATGCTTCAAACACTTATTTCTAACCCAAAAATACTAGATTCAAGTCTCAAAACTCCTTTTTAATGCAACAAGTCATCAATTTCGTGAGTAATCACCTCTCAAGAACCTCAATTTTTATGGAAACTAACCCAATACACACACAAACCTACCAATATGTTAATTAAAAATGCAATAAGCTCAATGTTTACTCACATATGGAAAATATCATCCCAAATCTACGCACGACATGTGAGATAATCTAAATCCTACCTTAGATTTGCTCAAAAGGCTTTGCTTTCTTCAAATCTCCTTCCTACGGTTTGGATGTTGGGTGTTCTTGCTCTCCCAAAGCTTTATCTTCAATCTCCTCATTTCCAAGCTTGATCTTCACCTTGTTCACCCTTGATCAAGCCTCAATCTTCAAGATTTTAGGATGGAGAGTTAGGGTTTGGAGATATGGTAGCCCTTTCTCTCTTAAGGAAAGAAGAAGAGATGAAAGAAGGGAAAGGGAGAAGAGGGATTAGAGAGAGTCACGTGGGTGGGCTCTTTAATATAAGAGACTTATATATATAAATATATCTCATATTTTCCCCAAGGCTCGCGAAACTTCCAACTTATCTCGATAGTCTGCTCGAGCGGACCCCCACCGCTCGAGCGGTGATTCCTGAACCTGAATCTCAGCAAATTTTCTTCAACTAAACCCAAATCTCCAACCTCACTCTTATTATCTCATCTCAACTTTTTGCTATAATTATGTTGTTACTATTAATCATTATTTTACATCTTAAAAATCATTCCTCAACTCATTAATTCGATTGCTAACAGTCATTTTATTTAAAACACATATTCAAAGTATTACACACCGCAACACGTAACTGAAAGCAACGATTAGGAAAATAAACACGTACCGAGTTATCACACGTACCTTATGCTACACCATGTTTAGATGCCATGCTATAATTAGTTGTACACAGAAAACATATTGTACATCATGAGCACTCCTACATTTGCATCTTAGTTTATCGGAGTCCCTTTTGTACCTATCATTGTGGGTTGGGTTATGTGAAAATCGTTCCTTTTATGGTTTTGAATCTAGGGCATCCATGGTTGCCAACGATTTGGGAAGTTGTTATTACGAAAAAGGGGTTTATTACGAAAAGGGGTAAGGCACCATGGGTTTGTCACTAGCCGTCTAATTTCGGTAATTTAGACTTTGGGTTGACCCCAAACGAGCATTTTTGTCCTTAAAGTGGGTTTTTTGTGCATATAATATGGCTAGAGGACTTCGAATAAGGGTGGAAGGTTTAGAATAAGGATGTAACTAGCTTCCCCACGCCGTTGCCATTGAGTAAAATAGCTGAGGCATGAAGCCAAGGCGAGCATTTACCTTTCGCAACGAGGTAAAAATAAGTTTAGTGATTAGATTCCCATTAAGTTTACTCTGTAATTCCCGACGTGAAATTCATGTTCTGGTTCTGAAAGTATGTCAGATTAGGCATTTGCATCACGTACTTGCATAATTGTTATTATGTATGCTCACCTTGCCATAAATGTCAAATTTGTTAGTCTCCTTGGCCTTAAGCTGTCTTGGGTGTTATATGACATGTATTATAGGATATTTTGTTGTGAGTTTATTAGAAGGTTTAGAGAATTTGCTTCTGGACTTTAGCTCATGGCATTCGTGCAACAGGTGAAGAAGAACATTTTGAGGAGGGTGTGCTCATAAGGGAAGAAGATTTTGAGGAACGGGGTGAATGGCAGGAGCCAGCTGATCCCAACAACGCCGTTTGAAGAATTTAAATTTCCTTCCTTTTTGATCTTTTGTCAGTTTCCATAGGAATATTGTAACTATTGCTAAATTCTCTAGATGACTGTAATTATTAAATATTTTAAACATGTTCTGAACCTCTAATGGGATAGTATTTATCATATGTAATTATGAATGCATGGCTATAATATCTCATTTAATTATAGTTACGTATGTCCCGACGTGCCCGTAAGATGGGGCATCACAGTTGGTATCAGAGCCTAAGTTTTGTCAAACCATCAGGCCTTGGAAGATGAGAGATTACGAGTTCTGTAGCGTAGAAACTTTGTAGAATGTTTGTAGTATTAATTTATCACATATAAATTTAACAACTTAAAATCTTTATCTTAGGATTTTCCCTATCTTTCTTTCTTTATGATGGCGTCTGATGCAGAACCGGCTGGGAACCATGGCCAACATCGGAACCAGAAGACTCAGACCCCGAGGAAGAACCCGCTGAACAGCAAGACCCGATAGACGTATTTTTGTTAGCATGGATGTTTTCGGATGAGTAGCCAGTTCAGGAAGAAGCAGAGGTCAAGGAAGTAGGAGCAAATGAAGAACCAGATGAGGTAGGGGACGAGGCAGACGTCAATGTTGACGATGAGGAGGAACTTGACGATGACGACGACGAGAACAAGGAGCGAGCCATCTCTTTCTTTTACTATCCACTAGAGGCACCGCCACCGGAGCTAGATGATGATGAAGCAATGGAAGCAGCAATCTACTGGAGCCGCCAAGATTACCGCAAAGGATATCGTGTTGGAGAATGGATGTATGCGAGAGTATTCCCCGAAAGGATGTGAAAGTGGAAAAAGCTTGAGTCTTTTCTAAGGTATATGGGACCACTAAGGGTGTTGGGGAGATGTGATGAAACCACCTACTATCTAAAGATACCACCGGGATTCAAATAGCTATTAAGGGACAGGATGGATGCAAGGTGGATGCAGACACAAAAACCAACGGATAAGAGAGAAATCATCAACCCATGCGACCTAGCAATCGACTTTAACAATCCAAAAATGTACCGGGAGATACCAGTAGCCATTATCAATAGGACTCGCATGAGGCCGGAGGACTTTTGGCACGTGGAAGTGCAATGGCGCTGCTACGGTATCTACGAGGTGACGTGAGAGCGTGACTCAGTTATTCACTACTTCTATCTGCATCTATTTGACTAGGCCTTAGCATGATAGGTGTTATATTTCTCCTTCAATGAATATTATGCTTGTGTTAGGTGAACTCTTGAAAACTTTGTAATTGTTATGTATTTGAATGAAATGAAAGTGTTCGTTGTTAAATTGTTCATAAGCTATCTCATAATCTCAAACTAAATTCCATAAGATCCCAAAATATGAAGACAATTAAGAGTGGAAATAACCCCCAAATCTCAACACTCTCTTAGGAAGGCTAATAGACAATCAAACCACCGATAAATTGACTAACCTGCAGACGATAAAGCACTCATATTAGCCTATGTTTTACAAAAACCACCGTTAAAACCCCGCAACTTCACTCTTGTGAGTTCCTTTTCTGAAGCCTTTGTATCAACTTTTATACCCAGTTAAATTTCTTTGCATATCTTTCTTTCTAATAACGCAGGTCCTCAACAATGCTGTCTAGTATCATTTGTAGGTTATCCTTCAGCACCCAAATCTTGTTGGTAACCCTATTGGGAAATTCATCCTAGAAAATACCCTTACGTTTGAGTTTTCATTATTGAGCCATTCCTAGATGACGACTAGTATTCATACGTGATTGTCCTTCAACACAAGTCATCATCCTTGGACTTACTCTTTGTTCATAGAGCTCAATGTCATTCCTTTAGTCCTAAACATTCGATATTACTAAGATCCTCCACCACCATTCATTTTCCCTTGACTTCAATACCTACATCCGACTAAAGAAATTTTGTAAACTCTTGAAATCCAAACATGGGGAGTTGAATTGGATGCTTGAATTAAAGGATGTTAGGCCAATGTAACTTGAAGAAAAATATCTAGTTTGGCTACCCATTGCTTAAACAGATCTTTTGTCAAGGTCTGATGTTGCACATATTAGTCCCGAGAACATTCTCTTTGTAATATTCATTAATTGTTGATATCTTTTCTCAAGTGCATCTAAGCTTCTATTGACCTCTCAACCTAAGTCAATGGTGATTACTTTAAATATGACCCCTTACCTTAATTCAACCTATCCCTGAACCATCTGAGTTCCACCGTAAGTTACTATAACCCCAGTTATGTTTTGTACCATTTGAAATCCTCAGCTAAACGCTTACCTATTCACTGCCTTATGATCACCTTCTCTAAAACCAGTAACATTGAGTTGACCATCCTTATCAAACTCCACGCATGTTTTTGTCTGTTAATCTTCAAAACCTTGCCCGTAGGTCTGTTAGTGAGGACGATCGTTAGGATATTACGTTATTAGGCTTTAGTGCTTTCACAAAAAACTAAGAAAATGCACGGGAACCTCTTAACATCTCTTCAAATCGTGGGGCAATCTTTCCTCAACATTACGACTTAAAGTACCATCAACATCCACATTTTACAAAGTTTTGAAGACCGAGACCCCCGACTGCAGGAATGGTTAAGGGTTTATTCAACTAACTACACCTTTTCAAAGGACCCAACAAGTAGAATTATGCTACCAGTAACCTACAGTTAGGAACAACAACTTCACACCAAGGGACTCATTACATCACCATGTAATAGAATTCAAACTTCCTCAGACTAGTTCATAGCAGACCCACACATCCAATGAATCGGGAAGCAAGGGATTCATACCAACAGTAGGGAAGTAAAAAATAAGAGACAACCTCGAGTTTAGGATACCCTTAGTATACAAGTAAAGAAAGAATATATGTATGCATCGATATTCATGTATGCTTTTCCCACTAAAATGTTAGGATTCGAATCCCACCATCCCCACCTTCAATAAAGAATTTTGATGACAACCAGGAGCATCAGGAGCCTGATAGAGAACTAACCATTAAACCACAATGGATCACATGACTCGATATTTACCTCAACCATACCTTTTATCACATTCATTTTAACCTAAAGTAACCAACCATCGGATCTAGTAATTGGAAGAGACATTTAGACCTTACATACTAGCACATGAAAGACAACGGCAGAAGCCAAGAGAAATGGTACAACACTTGGAAAGACTGGAATAGGAACAGAAGCATATGACTACGAACTTCATCACCAGGAACGTCAAGATCGCATTAGGAGCACAACAACGTTCGAGTTACAATGGGTCGTCTCACCAAGGTCGCTCGCTTTCTATTAGCTACAAGAAGAAAGTACATCCATGAGATTTGCACCAACTTGGGTTCTCTACCATACTCAACCGAGACCCGCATCTCGCCTTGGCAATTTGGTCACATGATTCTAAACCATCAAATGCATGTTAAGAGTATGCATAAGGAAAGTTGAAGGAAACTCATATCTTCGGTCAAAATCTACTTACTACAATAGCTCCCGAGCTAGCTTTTGTAACCGTATGAGGTTTTGTGTGTGAACAACACTTCGAGATTATCAATATACAAAATAGAAATAGAAAGGTGCTAATTGGTTGGAATAGATCTCTGCTAGTCAATAAAGTGAGACCCGGAATGCAATAATTAAAATTTATATAGAACCGAGAATAGTAGCTTTGCGTTAATAATCTACAGTAAAGAACGATAGAATCTCATTGGATAAGACTTTTCATACTAATAAATAGGTTGAGTGTCATGTTTTCACCTGATAAGTAGAACTAATTTTATCGAATAGTTCAATTACTTCTCTATCCTTCTCTCTTTCCTAAATATGGCAGAACAAAGACAGAACCACGAGAACTCAGTGAGAGTAAATGGAACCAAGGAAGAAGTAGACATCTTGAGCTTAGTACAAATGTTGCAAGATCTAGCAGCCAATTTGGATCAAACACAAGGGAAGGCACCCCAAGAAGGATCATGGTACTTATCAGACCTAAAGTTACAGAATATCCCAGCACCTAAGAAGAAGAATTTTTCCTGAACAACAAAGGTTTGGATCAAGGCCACAAAGCAACAACAAATGACAATAAGAGATTGTTATAAGTGCAACAACCTAGAACATAAGATGACGCATTGCCCGATAAGAATTGGAGAAGATAATTAAGGAGGACCACTACGGAATAACAAGAAAATCACACGCTCGAAACCTTACTCTTAAGGTGACCAAAAGGAACAACTAGGAAAAAGGGGACAAAAATTAATAATCTATTATTGATGCCAAAAGCTCGAACACAAAAGACCTGACTGCCCACTATGAAGAATATTATACTACAACAACCATCAACTAGGACATGGCTACGAGGATCAAACAAATCTGTTGCAGCAAGAAAAAAGTGGTCTGAAAAGGGTGGTGCAACCTGACTAACCAGAGAGCGATGAGTGGAGTGTTCGCCATTCACAGGAGACAAACTCAACAGTCTGCTATAATTGTAATAAGTACAGACATAGAAAGTTTGAATGCCCGCTCCCAAGGGGAAGAAACTACAATATTCATTGAAAGGGAATCTGTAGTTTGGGAAGGATGATACAGCTTGATCAACAAGAGAATCAGTGGACAAAAGACTCGCTTTCCCAAGAGAAAAAGGAGTATTCGTTAATGATCGAAGGTATGCCCAAATTTGCAAACTCTAATATATACATTAATTAGACTTGTTGTATTATCCCAGAAAAACAATACACTTGAAGGACAAAGGCTTTTAGGCTAACACTAGTTAAACGACTCCCATGCCATAGATATGCGACGTAATCTTTGAAAACTATGTAGTAGTTGGATTTAGAATTTAGTAAAAATAACCATTACTCACAGTGCCGAACACATACACGACCCTGTCCACACCCACAATAAAAAATGACTCAAGTGAACAAGGATACAACTTTAAACAGATGAGGTGCAGGTAACCATCCATAACCTTTTGCATGAAATTTCGAGGACGAAATTTATTTATAGGGGGTAGATTGTAACAGCTCGGTCCGGACCATAGTTGTAACAACCCAGTTTGTAACAACCAGTGTAGCGATCCAACCCAAACCCTAGCATTAGCAATTGTTAGTTGACAAGATCTTAGGTCACTAGAAGGATGTCAACCCTAACTCAACTCGATACCCTAATTCGGTTAGAAAATCCTAAAAAGATCAAATACTCAGAGGCAATGCCCTAATACTCAGAAGGGTCATGTGACAGCCTAAATTAAGTAAATAACATAAAATATAAAGTTAAAAATTAAAAGTTTTCATAATTAGGGTAAAATAGTCATTTTACCCCTATTACAGCAAAAAGTCATAGAAATCTAAGTTTTGACACATGGACACTCAAAATTAGAAATTCAGATATAGTTAAGCAAAAAAAACAAAATAACAATAAAAATGACAAAAAATACCCTTGCATGGCCGACTACTTTGGAAATTGTGCACAAAAAGTTACTTTTTTCCTTTTTAAGCTCAAAAATGAGAAACAAAATGTATAAATTAAGCATTATTATGACCCAAGACTTTTTATACAAATAATACACATAATAATATAATAATATAGGTTAACAAAAGGAAACAAATCATTATTTAAAGTTTTTACATAATAAATAAATCAAAAAATCAATTCTTGTCAAACTAGCTTAAATTAACTTAAAAGCTTATACCCATTTAACTAATTGCTATAAAAAATTATGGTAAATCATGAAAACAATAAATTAATTATAAATATATTAATATAATATGTTTTACTAGGTTATGATACCAAAAAAATACATAAAATTAATATTTTATATATTTTCTTGCATAAAATAGTACCAAAACACAATTTAAACCCCATATTAATACAAAATCAGCTTTTGTGTTTCCCCAAACAGCCCTAACCAAATCCCACCTGCCATGATCTGAATATATCTCTCTCAAATAGACCACATGACCCCATGCAACCACTCAAAAATCAAGAAAATTGAAAAAGACTTACACATTCATAATTAAACCCACCAACTCTTCTCCTATAAATCAAAGACCAAACACCCCCTTTCCCTTCTATATTTTTGGCCATAGAGAGTGAGGGAGAGCTACCAAGACTTTTCTAAATGTTCTCAAGAGAAGAAGGAGGAAAGAAGAAAGGAAGAGGGAAAAAGGAAGAAGGAAGAAGAAGCTAGGAAGGACCGAGGAATGTACAACAAAGCTAAGTCCTAGCCATCCTTCAATCATTAGAGCATCAAATAAGTAAGTAAATCCCTTAAACCTTCTACCATTTTCTCATAAAATAACCCTCAATCCATCTCTATAAACAACCCTAAGAATAAGAAACAAGATTTCACTCAAAAATGCGTTGTGTGAGTGGATTATGGGCTGTTCATGTGATATCAAGTGTTGTATGTGGTTGAATGTAAGTGTTGTTTAGTTTTATGGCTAGAATAGGCTCTAAAACATTGGTATCCATGAACACATTACATGCATGCAAAGAAAATACATTAAATTTAAACACATCATGAGCTAAGTCACCAAAACCTTAAATAACTCAATTTTCTGGGCAAGTTAACTTTCTGCCACAAACTTTAAAATACCATAACTAATTGTAGACAAATGATCTAAAAATAATTTTCATGTTCAGACCTATCTTTTTAAGTTCTCTTTCATACAAAATTGGTTTGAAGTGATTTTGTTGGGTACAACTCTAGTTATAATATTTTTACCAAAGAGTTTTAGATTTCAACCACTCTGAGTTGTAGACATAAAAAACCTAAGTTAGAGTGAGCACCGAGCTTAGGTAAAAATATAAAACTTGTAGATAACATGTTTATCTTACTAGTCGCCAACAATGAGACAAAAATATAATGTTTTTATAGGTCAAAACCCTTCCCAAAGTCACTGTTGTGATTCAGTGACTAATAGAGCTCTCTATCACACATTGTTGTGGGACCAAAAACCTATGTTTTTAATGGCTAAATCCAAAATGGTTTTCATGATAAATGTAGCTAACATATTAAACTAGATACTAAGGAAAAATCAGCCCAAAATACCCTTGGATGGTTTCCCAAAGGTCTTGAGCATTCTCTGTTGAAAACCAGTTCTGCTGAACCATTTTATGCTGACTAAACCCACTTTATAAATTGGCCAAAATCATCAGCTTGTTCCAAACAACTAGCCTTAGTACAAAACATGAAACTTGTAGGCAACACCTTAAAGTAAAACCTCCCCAAAACTCAGTTCCATAGCCCATGACTTGAGGCCAACAGAGCCCCAAATTCTGCATTTTTCTCTGTTAAATGCTGAATGGTTTTCTCTTAATTAAAATAAATGACCCTTTTACCCTAGGATCTGACCTTAGTGTTAAATATGAAAGTTGTACAAAATATTTTTATCTAATTAGTGTTCAAAAATTAGAAATTAAATCCATGTCTAGGTGTGCCTTAAAACACTATTGTAACTTTAAATTTAACGCTTAAACATTTACCTAAATTTGCCTAAATGTGTGAGTGGCATGTTACATTGTGGAACTTGAATATATGGACTTTAAATGAATTATGTGAGAGATTAGTGTATGAAATTAATAATTTGATGAATAGAAACCATGCCGTTAGGTTGGATCCATGTCACATAAATTTTAACTTGTGCTTCGTATACTTGTACACTATGCTTTAGTGATTCGTACCTTGTACTATACCATGTTTACATGCTATGCTATAATTAGTTGTACCCGAAAAGCATATTACACATCATGAGCATTCCTACATTTGCATCTTGGTTAATCAGAGTCCCTTTTGTACCTGTCATTGTGGGTTGGGTTCTGTAAAAATCATTCCTTATGTGGTTTTGAATCTAGAGTGTCCATGGTTACCAATGATTTGGGAAGTTATTATTATGAAAAAGGGATTTATTATGAAAAGGGGCAAGGAACCATGGGTTCGTCATTGGCCTTTTAATTTCAATAATTTAGACTTTGGGTTGATGCCAAACGAGTATTCTTGTCCTTAAGGTGGGTTTTGTGCGCATATAATCTGGTAAGATGACATAGAATAAGGTGAATGGTTTGGATTAAGGGTGTAACTGGCTTCCCCACGCTGTTGCCATTGAGTAAAACGACTGAGGTATGAAGCCAAGGCGAGCGTTTACCTTTCGCAATGAGGCAAGAATAAGTTTAGTGATCAGATTTCCATTAAGTCTACTCTGTAATTCTCGGCGTGAAATTCATGTTATGGTTATGGAAGTATGTCGGGTTGGGCATTTGCATCGCATTCATTTGCATCATGCACTTGCATAATTATTATTATGTATGCTTACCCTGTCGTAAATGTCAAATTTGTCTATCTCCTTGGCCTTAAGCTGTATTGGGTGTTATATGATATGTATTGTAGAATATTTTACTATGAGTTTGTGATGCCCCGCCCTCTGAGCCTGTCGGGACATACATAGTATAGATAAAGAGGATATTCTAGCCATTCATTCATATTTAGATAGCATAAATATTACATCATTAAGAGTTTTGAACTGTTCATAAGCACATAATGATTATAATTTCACTAGAAAATTTAACAAAAATTACAATACGCCTGTGAAAACTTAAACAAAAAGAGCAAAAGGTAAAAACCCAATTCTTCAGCTAGTATTGTCAAGGTCCGCTGACTCCTGCCACTCACTTTGTTCTTCAATTCCGTCTTCTTTTTCTGAGGGCAACTTCCTCAAGGAACTCATCACACTCACCTGTGGCACGAATTCTATGAGCCAAAGCCCAGAAGAAAATTTCCTAAGCCTTCTAACAAACTCACTACAAAATATCCTACAATACATATCGTATAACACCCAATACAATTTAAGGTCATGGAGACGGACAAATTTAATATTTACGGCAGGGTAAGCATGCTCATAAATAAATGTGCTAGTGCATGATGCAAATGGATGCAATGTAAATGACCAATCCGATTATAAATTAACCAATCGAATTTTGAGTAACACCATTACGTTCCTGTACGTTAGGCTTCGATACACCAACGTTCCCAATCACGACGGTGTATAGCAGACGTTCGACTCAAGACGTGGCATGGCTCAAGACATAACGCGGCTTAGGATTTATATGACCCAAAGTCGATCATACCTAACATGATAAGCCGTATGGCACCATTACATTCCCGTACGTCAGCATTCCCGATAACAGCGGCGTATAGCGGCTGTTCGGCTTAAAACGTTATACGACTTAGGACATAACACGGCTCAGGACGTACATGGTCCAACGTTAACATATCCAATACAATAACCCGAATGATACCACTATGTTACCGTACATTTGGTTCCTGTTCATCAGCGTTCCCAATCATAGCAGCATATAGCGACTGTTCGTTTTAGGACGTGATACGGCTCAGGACGTAACAGGGATCAGGACGTACATGGTCCATTGTCAACACAACTTCTATAATATAACTATAACTCAAGGAGCGAAAAAAACCAAATTGCCATAAATAAGACCGAGGTACGAAATAACTAAAGGCTAATGTACAGGATGCAACCCACAAAATGCCCCAAGTGCAATACAATGATACTTATGGTACAACAACTCGTATCTTGAGGTATAACTTAACAATAGCAGGATATGAAACTAAATATGGCATGACGAACAAACCAACATACTGTAAAGTATAAGTGTTTAAAGTATAAGGAACAACTCACTAAAGCACAAAGTACAAGTATACGAAGCATAATCTACAATTCATGTGATATAATTCTAACCTATCGGCATGGTTTCTAATCATTAAATTGTTAATTTCATACACCAATCATTCACATAAATCATTTAAAGTCCATATGTTCAAGTTTCATAAAGTAACACACCACTCATACAATTAGCCAAATTTTAGGCAATTCTTTAAACACCAATTTTAAAGTTATAACAGTGTTTTGAAGTACCTAGTCATGAATTTAATTTCTAATTTTTGAATTTCAATTAGATAAAAATATTTCTTACAACTTTCATGGTTAGCACTAAGGTCAAATCCTATGAAAAATGGGTCATTTATTTTACTTAAGTGAAAACCGTTCAGCATTTTACAAAGAAAAACACAGAATTTAGGCATCTGTTGGCCACAGTTTTGGGGCATCAATTCAAGAGTTATGGGTCTGATGTTTTGTGAGGTTTTATTTTAAGTTGTCCCCTACAAGTTTCAGGTTTTGTACTAAGGCAAGTTATTTAGAAAAAGTTACTGATTTTGGCCAATTAATAAAAAAAGGTTCAGTCAGCCTAAAAAGGGTCTAAAGAATAGGTTTACAACAGAGAATCCTCAAAACCTTTGGGGTACCATCCGAGGGTATTTTGAGCTTATATTTGTGCATTATTTAGCTTAATATGTTAGCTACAGTTTTCATGTTTACCACTTTTGGATTTGGCTATTAACAACTTAGGGTTTTGGTCTCCCAAAAATGTGTGACAGAGGAATCTGTCAATTACCAAAAAATAATAGTGACGTTGGAAAGTATTTTGACCTTTCAAGGCTTCATATTTTTTGCTCCAATTATTTGGTGTAAAGTAAGATAAACATTTCCTCTACGTGGTTTATATTTTAACGTAAGCTCGGTTCTCACTTTAACTTAGGATTTTTAGGTCTGCAACTTAGAGTGGTTAAAATTTGACACTTTGGAAAATATGATATATCTGGAGTTCTACCCAACGAATTCACTTCAAACCAATTTTTTATGAAAGAAAACTCAAAAATTTAGGTTTGGAAATAAAAATCATATTTATATCATTTTTATAAAATTATTTATAATATTTAAAATTTTGTGGCAGAATGTTGGTAAACGTAGAAAATGAAGTTGTTTAGGGTTTTGATAGCTTAGCTCATGTGGTGTCCATTTTTTATGTAATTTCTTTGCATGCATGTCATGTACTCATTTAAATCAAAACTCAAGAACATATTCAAGTCATAAAACTCAAAAATGTACACATGCAAGCATATGCAAAGCTTGATCATGCACAAGCAGTCTACTATCCATACCTACGACGCCTTTTTGAGTTGTACATTGTTTCTTTTTCTTAGGATTGATTATAGAGATGGATTGAGAGCTATTTTTTGAGATAATAGCAGAAGAGTTTAGAAAATTTACTTACCTTATTTGATGCTCAAAAGATTGTAGGAAGTATGCACTTAGCTTCAATGCTCACACCTTAAACCTGAGCCTTCTTCTTCCTTCCTTCTTTCTTCTTTGAAAACACTTAGAAAATTTTTGTAGTCTCTCTTCACCCTCTCTCAACCAAATTTACATGTAGAGAATAGGAGGGCTTAGTGTGTTTTTATACAAAAATTATAATGGAGATGTAATTATTGCTTCTAAGCTTTATTTGAATTTTCCTAAATTCCTATTAGTTGCATGGGGTGGCAATAGGCTATTTGAGATATATATATTCAGATTTTGCAGGTGGAAAGTTTTATAGGGCACGTTTGGGTGGCTCCAAATCAAATTTTGTATTAAATTAGGGTTTAAATTGAGTTTCGGTACCATTTGTGAAAGAAATTGCATAAAATATTAATTTTATGTATCTTTTTGGTATCTAAACCTACTAAAACCTATTATATTAATGTATTTATAATTAATTTAGTCTTCTAAATTAATTAGTCTTGCAGGTGGGAAGTCTTGTAGGTGGGAAGTCTAGTAGGGCACATTTGGGGGGCTCCAAATCTGATTTGACATTAAATTATGATTTAAATTGAGTTTTGATACCATTTTGTGAAAGAAATTGCATAAAATATTAATTTTTTGTATCTTTTTGGTATCTAAACCTACTAAAACCTATTATATTAATGTATTTATAATTAATTTGATTTTTTTGTGATTTATCATAATTTTGATAGCAATTAATTAAATAGGTGTAGGCTTTTAAGTTAAATTAAGCTAGTTTGATAAAAATTGACTTTTTGACTTATTTATTGTGTAGAGACTTTAAGTAATTATTTATTTGCTTTTATTGACCAATATTATTATATTAATATATATATATTATTTGTATAAAAAGTATTAAGTCAAATTAATGCTTAATTTACATATTTTGTTCTCATTTTTAAGCTTAAAAAGGCAAAAAGTAGTTTTTTGGGCACAATTCCCTAGGTGGATGGCCATACAAGGATAAATTTTTCATTTTTGTTGTTATTTTATATTTTATTAATTAATTATATATAAATATCTAATTTCGGGTGTCCATGTGTCAAATTTTAAATTTTTAGGACTTTTTGCTGTACTATAGGCAAAATGGTCATTTGTCCTAATTATGAGAATTTTTTATTTTTATTTTTATATTTTATGTTATTTACTTAACTTAAGCTGTTTCGAGACTCTTCTGAATATTAGGGCTTTGCCTTTGACTATTTGGTCTTTTTAAGGTTTTTGGATCAAATTAGGGTTTCGGGTTGATTAGAGTTTCTCCTATTCATGCAGCGACCTAAGTTCTAATCATCTATCCGTCGCTAATAGTAGAGTTTGGGCATGATCGCTCCATGGGTAGTTACAGTTTGGGTTGTTACAACTACGGTATGTACCGGGGTGTTACAATGTTTGTTATAAGGTTTAAGGAATTTACTTCTAGACTTTGGGTCATGGTATTCGTCCCACAGGTGAAGATGAAGAATATTTTGAGAAGGGTGTACTCATAAAGGAAGAAGATTTTGAAAAATCAGGTGAGTGATAAGAGCCAGCTGATCCTAACAACGCTGTTTGAAGAATTTGAATTTTCTTTCTTTTTGATCTTTTGTCAGTTTCTACGGGCATATTATAACTTTTGTTAAATTCTCTAGATGACTGTAATCGTTAAATATTTTGAACAAATTCTGAACCTCTAATGATGTCGTATTTATCATATATAATTCTGAATGCATGCCTAGAATATCTCCTTTAATTATAGTTATGTATGTCCCGACGTGCCCGTAAGATAGGGTGTCACAGCGATTTGATGAAATAGTCCAACGATAATAAAAAATAAAGTTTCCTAAGAAATTCGACCAAAAGTAGGCAAAAAATGATTTAAAAAATCTGACATACCTTCACTATTATTGTCAGAACTTATTACATAAAATAAATTTTGATATAAGAGTAGAATTATTAGAAATAAGACTTTCGGGGCTTTCAGTTTGAGCACAAGAATGACCTAATTCGATGTTCGGATGAAAAGGATATGATTATTTGAAGTCGGCTTAGCGTAATCGACTCCGCTCGCGCGGTAAGTTGCCAGTGGCGGGTCCAAACTCTCTGCTATGTGATGGCTTGAATTAATTGCCTTATATTTTCTAAAAATCTTGGTTATATGCATATTGTGAGGGGGAGTCTTGTAAAGGAAACATTATTTTGCTCTTTGTTTGTCATCATGAAAAATGGAGAGATTGTTGACCTAACTAGGTTTTAACCTATTTTGATGATTACAAACAAAAGCTTCTAATTGTGCAAATTGAGTGTGTTCACAGGACTTCAATAACACAAGAACAATTGAAAAAGAAAAATGAAAGCCATGAAGCATGAAGATCAGATTCAACAAGCTAAGATCCATAGAGCACAAGAAATGTAAGGACCCAGTACCTGTTTATTTTATTCTTTTATATTTTTGATAAGAGAAGAGACCGAATTAAATTTGGGCATGAGTGCTATAAAATTTTTGCTTGTTAATGGTTGAATTAATAATATATGAGGGTGAAAATTGAGATACAAGGTGAAGAACGATGATTGATACAGTTATGTTAATGAATAATTCGAAATACAAAAACGCGAGCAAAGTCGAAGGTCTGAGTTGAATTTTAAGTAAATTCGCAAAATTTTGATTCAGGGATCACTGCTCGAGCGGACTATCAGGATAAGTTTGGAATAATCTAGAAGATTGGAGAAGATTTTGGAAGTTTTATATATATTAGCCACGTGAGAGCTCTCCCATATGTTTTCCTCCATTTCTTATTCTCCTCCTCTCCTCTTCCTCTTCTCTTCATCCTCTTCAAGAGAGAGAGTGAGAGAAATTCACCTCTCTCATGAAACCCTAACCCTCCACGATGAAAAAGTGAAGTTTGAGGCTTGATGGGGAGAGATCAAGGATGGAAATCAAGCTTTGGAGCAAGGTGGTGAAAGGTAAAGCATCAAGGAGGCAAGCACACTCAAGATCCAAACCCTAGGAGGGAGAAATTGGAGTAATATCAAGCTTTTGAGCAAATTCGAGGTAGGATCTAGATTATCTCTTATGTATTGTGTATATTTAGGTTGATATTTTGTGTATATGAGTAGAAATTGAGTTAATTGCATGCTTAATTAATGTATTGATAGATTTGTGTGTGAGTTGAGTTAGTTTTCATGAAATTGGAGATTCTTGGGAGATGATTATACATGAAATTGAAGATTTGTTGTGATAAAAAGGAGTTTTGAGGATTGAATTTAGTGTTTTTGGGTTAGAAATAAGTGTTTGAAGCATTTTTGAGAAAGGGTTGTGTGTTTGGAGGTTTAGAACTCAAAATAGAGCAAAATCTGGGGTCTCTCGGGCAACAGCGCGCTCAAACGGAGCCTTCTTGTTTGAGCGCTCACATGGCAGAAGGTTGGACGCTCGAGCGCCTGATGTCTTCTCGAGCAGACTAACTGCCTAAGGCCAAATTTGTTCAACCATATCTCCCTCATCCGGACTCTAAATTGGGTTGTTCTTGTACTCAAATCGAAGCACCGGAAGTACTCTTTCCAACAAGACTACTTTGACAAAAATGTTCATTTTGTAGAAAAAGTTATGATCAAAATAGTGAGGGTATCTCAAAATTTTAAAACCATTTGTCACCTGTTTTTAGCCGCATGTTTGGAAAAAACATATTTTCAGTCATATTGGCCCTTTTTATTTAAATCCTAGCCCTTAGAGCTTGTGGCACACTTATAGATATATCTAAATTGAGTTAGGATGCATGCATTGGACCCGTTGAATGAGTCTTCTTTACACTAAACGTAAGTTTCGAATTGATATATGTATATGTATGCATGATGGGTGTAATCCTTTTGAATTGAGGTGATCCTCTTGATATCAACTTTGTGTTATGGGTATATGATGACATTGTGATCTATGAGAAATTGGTAATACTGTGATTTATGAGAAACGGTGTAACGAAAGTGGCAAAATGAGATATTGCATAATGAAAGTTGGGAAATGAGAAATTGTGTACTAAAAATTGTGATGGTAATCCGGGCTTGGAAATTTAATGATGTGTTATGCTAATGAGTGGGAGAGGAACCATTTGTAGGTTGGACTCCCGGGTTGTGAAAATGAATCTAATTAATCTAAAATGAACCATACGGATTAATGTGGAATAAGTTGGGCTAGTGGCTCCGCGGTGAAAGACCGAAAACTTGCGCAAGATGGGGACCACATGCCCACGGGTTAGTTCTCGAAATGTGGTATTTTATCGTGGTGAGTTATAGAGCTATCTATTGCCCAATGGCTTCGCATAGCCTATTGGGATTAATAGGGAGGGATTTCTATAAGCTGCACCCAACATCGGTTCATTAGAGGTGATACGATTTTGTGAAAAATCGAGAATAAAAAATGAAAGATAGATGAATGGTAAAGAAATGGATAAATGGAGATAAGTCTTGGTGTGCGTGAGTGTGTGTGTTTGAAGGATAAACTTGGTGAAAATGTGCATTTTCATTGGTTACACCCATCGCACCTCACAAATCATGCATTAGATATGAGTTAATCTTTATCCTACGAGTTTCGGCTCATGTACACATGTCAAACACATTTCAGATTCCAAAGAGCGGGGTGACACCAAGGCTGTGGAAGCTTTTGGGAAAAGTCAGTAGATGGAGCTATAACGTCATTTGCTATCTTTTGTTCTTATAGTACATTGAACAAGAAAGTGATGTAATGAAAGAGGATAGTCAATGTTGTATGTTATTCTAAACATTGTGGTAAACAAGGAAATGTAATTCGGGAACTTGATTCATCCTGTTAAATCTTTTAAATGACATGGACATTATTTTCTATGTTCTTGGACATTGCTTTCGATCATGATTTATGGAAAATGAGTTTTGGGGGTTAGTTCACGGAGCTGGCTTTAGGTCGTGACATAATGGTATCAGAGCTCTAGGTTCAAATACCTAGGAATCGTGGGGAGTAACCATGACCATAATATGTGACCTATTTGACGAGGTTAGGCACCACTACACGGCATGAGTTGTCTGCTTGCATGGGTTTGCGATTGAATTGTGTTGTGCATGTTATGTGTTTATATGAGTATGGAGGGTTAAGTCTTGGGGTGACGTGGCATGCCATATGGCGTTCGATCAACTAATTTGGAGTTCGAAATATAAAAGCGTTTGGCCGACGTTCTTTCTATGAGAAATCTAAACTAATTGCTCGAATTGTCGCGTTGCTCTGGGGTTTTCCCTCGGTATGTGAATATGTGTTGATGTGATGTGACTAGGTGTTGGATAATGTATAGCTTGACACTAGGAGGTTAAATTGAGTTTAATCTAGTGGGGTGTTGTGATGCTCTTGTTGTAAAAGTTATGCCCGTGGGGCTAAGGTGAGTTGCGGTTTGGATGGTGATGTAGGTTGTGGAAG
Organism: Heliamphora exappendiculata; assembly: GCA_034768845.1. Lineage (NCBI taxonomy): Eukaryota > Viridiplantae > Streptophyta > Magnoliopsida > Ericales > Sarraceniaceae > Heliamphora > Heliamphora exappendiculata. Next base: position 21,356 of record JAOTRH010136732.1, on the reverse strand, counting down.
TTCGACCCAATGGTTAGTAATTATGTTGGGTGTAACTCGAGAAATGAGCAATGACTGTACGGAGTATGTTGTATTCATGTGAGTCGAGGGTGACCACAGTTACTTGTTCGTTATGTATTGAGCTACCAGTGGTTTAACGAACAAGCATGGTTGATTGTTTGAAATCCCTTAGAGATTGTTGCTTATGGATGGATATGAGGTGTGGGCTTAGGCGCATTGAGGATTATGTACGCCAGGAACCGTGCTATGTCTTGTGCCATGCTATGTTATGAGCCGTGTACCCCGAGATTGGATATGGACGGGAGCATAGTGGATGGAAATATAGTGAATGGGAGCATAATAATCTCTAGCCTAAAGTGTGTTAGAAAGTTTGTGCTTTGGCATGTGGTTGGGAGTGTCCCTTACCACGAAGGGTGTTGCTAATAACCACCGGGGTATTTTTTGATTTTGAAGGTCGGATTGATGACCCTTACATTTTAATGTGTGAAGATGAGTTGTGTTTCTTGATAAAAATTAATAGCGTATGTGGAAAGAGTATATCGAATGAGGATGATATCGATGGGTTAGTTGTTGAGTGATGTGTGTTTACGTAAGAGGAGCTGTATATTGATGGTTGTTGTGATGTGGTGAATAAAGATTCGAGGTCGTTTGGGAAGTTTCATGGAAAAGAGTTATGTGACTTGGGTCGTTATTTCCAAGAATAGGAGATTATGTGGAATATATGGTGTATGGAAAGAATGTGAATGTGAGTGTATGAGGCTCATGAGAAAGATGATAGATGTTGTTGGTGTGACCGGCTTAGTCATTTTAAGACGACGTATTGGTAGGAAGAGATTGCTTAAGAGGACAATGGCAGTGGTCTCTATCCGGCTTAAAGTTTGGGTGCGGTGGTGTTTTCGATTTCAAGTTGGTAGGTGAGGTTCGTTTTGTCCGTGTTGCGTATGGTTGCTATCATGTTTGGATAGTGGTGTGCTGGTGGTACTTATGTGTTGACATGAGAAATGGGTGTTTTCGGCTGAATGTTTGTGTTTTGGTGAGTGTACCTCAGTCGTGAGTTCGAGATTGTGGCGTGGTTTCTCCTACCAGTTTGGTTGTTACGTCCCTGTTGAGAATTAAGTGATATGACGCGGCCTTATGAAGAGATGTCTTACAGTGATGCGAGTATAGGTGATGTTGTCTTCGGTGATTAATCGTGAGGGTCTGGTGGGCGCGTGCGATGTATCGTTGGGATGTGAAGGAGTGAGCGATAGTGTGTTTGAGTAGAGATCTAAGTCTTAAGACCTAGTGCGACGATTGATATACACATTGTGAATGGTGGTTGATAATGTTTGTATGATGATAGCATATGTCTTTACAAAGGCTTGTGGTTAATCTTCTCTTGAGCCGAGTGTATATTGGTTGCCCTAAAAGGTAATGATGCTGAGTAAGAACTTAGCATTAGTTCATGGTTTCCCTAAGAGGAAAGATGTTTCATAATTGGTTAATCGATGTGATTGTTCGTTGTTGGTAGAAGTAAAATGTTGGGGTCGTAAGAATGTGGATTCGTTCATTTACGGTTTATTGAAGGTTCCGTTTGCTTTACCCTGTGAGCCGAGCATTTGGGCGGCATTTCTGGAGATGTAGTTTGGTTTCTACGACGTATTGGTGGTTTTAGTTCTCATTGAGTGAGATCCCTAAGGAAGTTTAGCGATTAAGTTATTTGCGTAATGAGATTCTCGAATATTAGTTAACCATTGAGACATAGAGTTCTATCTACGATGATCCACTGTAATTCGTTAACCGTTATATGCAGCTTGTTCTGAGTTATGCGAGTATAATTGTGCCTTTAGCCCCGATACAGTGGGGAATTTGTTGGAACCTTGCGGCCGGGATATTTGCGTGGTGTGTTTCTGGTAGGCTCTTATAAGTCTGGAATTGTGTTCTGTTTGGAACTTTGAATTTCATAGAATTCTTAGTATACGAAGGGTGATTCAACCGTTTGAAGGGAAGATGTGAACGTATACGATAGTGACGACGAGTGGGGGGCAATGCAAGTGCAAAGGATTACTAATTGTTTCATTTGAGACATGGAAGACTTGAAAGACCAGTGGGTATATGTACGAATGTAATTCAGTTTATATGAGAATTTTAGCTCATGTGAAGTGCTCAATTCTAGTGACTTATGAAGCTCAGGTGGTAGTGTTGGTTTCGTTTCAATAGTTGAAGCGCTAGAGTGATGCAGTGCAAGTAGTAATACGGTTTTAAGTTGTGATCGTTAGTTAGCCGTAAGAGCATAGGCATTTTTTTGGGAGTAATGCATGTAACCCATGAGAACAATGTTCAAGTTTGGGCAACATGTGTTTGGGTTGGAAGAATAGTCCTCAGTTTACATGAGAATACAACTGTGAATTAGACTGTGATTCAAAGAAGTTGGGAGAATCTCAGTGGTGTTAAGACTTGTGACGCATAGAGCTATGGTTGAGGATGTTTATTTTTCGGGAATGTGTATGCGGTGTGAGATGGTGATCATGGATAGATAGTCAGTAGTCAATAAGAGATTGGTTGATTCTAGCTCTGGTGTTAATTTTGGGTATGAATTGGTATTGTATTAAACAATGAACCGTTTAAAATTGATCAAACCCGATATGAGTAAAATTCATTGAATATGAAAAATTCTCCTAATTGCGAAATAATGGTGTTCGAAAATAAATCCTAATAGTAGTGTGACAATTTCGGGAATAGAGGCATGTTCGCATCCTTGGGTTATATCATTTCGAAAGAACAATCAGGATTACGGACTAAGAAAGATGTTACGAAGTTCGAACGCCTAGTGAAGTGTGAGAACATATATTAAGATTAAATGAAAATTTGGGGTAGCTTGACACAAATTTCGGGGACGAAATTCCCAAAGGGAGGAAAGTTGTAAGGATCTGGTACCTGTTTATTTTACTCTTTTATATTTTCGGTATGAGAAGAGGCCGAATTAAATTTGGGCATGAGTGCTATAAAATTTTTGCTTGTTAATGGTTGAATTAATAATATATGAGGGTGAAAATTGAGATACATGGTGAAGAATGATGATTGATACGGTTATGTTAATGAATAATTCGAAATATTTAAACACGTGCAAAGTCGAAGGTCTGAGTTGAATTTTAAGTAAATTCACAAATTTTTTATTCAGGGATCACCGCTCGAGCGGTGGGGGTCCGCTCGAGTGGACTATCAAGATAAGTTTGGAATAATCCAGAAGACTGGTGAGTGTACCTGAGTCGTGAGTTCGAGATTGTGGCGTGGTTTCTCCTACCAGTTTGGTTGTTACAGCTATTGAGAATTGAGTGATATGACGCGGCCCTATGAAGAGATGCCATACAGTGATGCGAGTACAGGTGATGTTGTCTTTGGTGATTAATCGTGAGGGTCTGGTGGGCGCGTGTGATGTATCGTTGGGATGTGAAGGAGTGAACGATAGTGTGTTTGAGTAGAGATCTAAGTGTTAAGACCTAGTGCGATGATTGATATACACATTGTGAATGGTGGTTAATAATGTTTGTATGATGATAGCATATGTCTTTACAAAGGCTTGTGGTTAATCTTCTCTTGAGCCGAGTGTATAATGGTTGCCCTAAAAGGTAATGACGCTGAGAAAGAACCTAGCATTAGTTCGTGACTTCCCTAAGAAGAAAGATGTTTCATAATTGGTTAACCGATGTGATTGTTCGTAGTTGGTAGAAGTAAAACGTTGGGGTCGTAAGAATGTGGATTCGTTTGTTTACTGTTTCTTGAAGGTTCCGTTTGCTTTACCCCAGAGCCGAGCATTTGGGCGGTGTTTCTAGAGATGTAGTTTGATATGTACGACGTATCGGTGAATTTAGTTCTCGTTGAGTGAGATCCCTAAGGAAGTTTAGCAATTGCGAAGTTTGCATAATGAGATTCTCGAATATTAGTTCTATGTGATTCCTATAAGAATGCCGGACCATGGTTTTGTTGTTACCCTCATAATTAGGAGATCGTGTTTGGAAACGTGTCGGAGATATGAGGTTTAAAAAGAACGTAGGAGGGTTTGATGGTGTGGTTGGCCTAGTTCTGAGATGGCGTATTTTGAGTATGATATGTTTGGAGAAAGTTTATGTTTGACCATGGGTTCATAGGTGGGTATGCTGTTTGCTTTTCAGAATGAAGTGTATAGTGATAGGTTTCAATAGTGTATCATGTGGTTTGGGTGGCCTAAGGCAATAGGCGATAAATTGTGCATTAAGATGTCGATAATCGATGTGTGCCTAGGAGGTGGAAGTGTTGGAAGCGTTTGCATGATAGTGGAAGATATTAGTAACATGGAATAAAGAACTCAGGAGTAAATTTCCTTTGTTTGGGTGCTGTAATCCTTCCTTGTAAGTTGCGGAAACGGTGGGTTAAAGGCCGTGATGTGTTTGTGATTTGTCTAGTGAAAGTTAGGTCAGTAAAGTGTAGCCTTGTGAAGTGAGGTTTTAACGCGATGAGAATATTGGCGTTGTGTCTCAGCGTGTGGCAGGTGATGAGTTAGTAGTCCTATGGGATGTGTGGCACGAGGTATGAGGATTGACAATGTTCTTGTGTGTGGAATGAGGTCTGAGAGTTAAGAACTTAAGTGTAGTGGATGACTCGGGTATCATGATCGGGGTTAACGGTAGTGGTGTGGCTATGGGTTATGTAACCTCAAGGTGAGGCTTATAGGATTTTGTGAAGACTAAGTGTTAGTGGGTATTGGGAGTACATTGAGATCGGGACATGGCTTCTGGTAACTTAGGAAAGATAGGAGTCTCAATGGATTGGTGTTCGTATTGTAATCCTGGTGTGTGTACCTAAGGCATGGGTACTGTCGAATTGGGTGAGCGAAAGACTGAGTCCGTCGTAGGCTTTCTGGATAGAATTTGTATACTCTATTGGGTGAATATAAGTGCGTAGTGTTGTATTCTCTCTGAGATTAAGTTGGTAGACTAAGAGTGTTTATCTTGTGGACGAGGAAATTAGTGTTGAGACATAGAGTTTTATCTACAATGATCCACTATAATTCGTTAACCATTATATGTAACTTGTTCTGAGTTATGCGAGTATAGTTGTGCCTTTTTCCCTGATACAGTGGGGAATTTTTTGGAACCTTACGGCCGAGATATTTGCGTGGTGTGTTTCTGGTAGGCTCTTATAAGTCTGGAATTGTGTTCTGTTTGGAGCTTTGGATTTCATGAAGGGTGGTTCAACCGTTTGAAGGGAAGATGTGAACGTATACGATAGTGACAACGAGTGGGGGCCAATACAAGTGCAAAGGATTACTGATTGTTTCATTTGAGACATGGTAGACTTGAAAGACCAGTGGGTACATGTACGTATGTAATTCAATTTATATGGGATTTTTAGCTCATGTGAAGTGCTCAATTCTAGTGACTTATGAAGCTCAGGTGGCAGTGTTGGTTTCGTTTCGATAGTTGAAGGGCTAGAGTGATGCAGTGCAAGTAGTAATATGGTTTTAAGTTGTGATCGTTAGTTAGCCGTAAGGGCATAGGCACTTTTCTGGGAGTAATGCATGTAACCCATGAGAACAATGTTCAAGTTTGGGGAACATGTGTTTGGGTTGGAAGAATAGTCCTCAATTTACATGAGAATACAGCTGTGAATTAGATTATGATTCGAAGAAGTTGGGAGAATCTCAGTGGTGTTAAGACTTGTGACGCATAGGGCTATGGTTGAGGATGCTTATTTTTTGGGAATGTGTATGCGGTGTGAGATGGTGATCATGGATAGATAGTCAGTAGTCAATAAGAGAGTAGTTGATTCTAGCTCTGGTCTTAATTCTAGGTATGAATTGGTATTGTGTTAAACAATGAACCGTTAAAAATTGATCAAACCCGAAATGAAAAAAGTTCATTGAATATGAATAATTCTCCTAATTGCGAAATAATGGTGTTCGGAAATAAAGCCTAATAGTAGTGTGACAATTTCGGGAATAGAAGCGTGTTAGCATCCTTGAGTTATATCGTTTCGAAAGAACAATCAGGATTACAGACTAAGAAAGATGTTACGAAGTTCGAACGACTAGTGAAGTGTGAGAACATATATTAAGATTAAACGAAAATTTGGGGTAGCTTGAGACAAATTTCAAGGACGAAATTCCCAAAGGGAGGAAAGTTGTAAGGATCTGGTACCTGTTTATTTTATTCTTTTATATATTCGGTAAGAGAAGAGACCGAATTAAATTTGGGCATGAGTGCTATAAAAAATTTTCTTATTAATGGTTGAATTAATAATATATGAGGGCGAACATTGAGATACATGATGAAGAACAATGATTGATACGATTATGTTAATGAATAATTCGAAATATTTAAACACAAGCTAAGTCGAAGGTCAGAGTTGAATTTTATGTAAATTTGCAAAATTTCAATTCAGGGATCACTGCTCGAACGGTGGGAGTTCGCTCGAGCGGACTATCGGGATAAGTTTGGAATAATCCAGAAGACTAGGGAAGATTTGGGAGGTTTTATATATATTAGCCACGTGAGAGCTCTCCCATATGTTTTCCTCCATTTCTTATTCTCCTCCTCTCCTCTTCCTCTTCTCTTCATCCTCTTCTAGAGAGAGAGTGAGAGAAACCCACCTCTCTCATGAAACCCTAACCCTCCACGATGAAAAATTGAAGTTTGAGGCTTAATGGGGAGAGATCAATGATGGAAATCAAGCTTTGGAGCAAGGTGCTAAAATGTAGAGCATCAAGGAGGCAAGCACACTCAAGATCCCAGCCCTAGGAGGGATAAATTGGAGTAATATCAAGCTTTTGAGCAAATCTGAGGTAAGATCTAGATTATCTCTTATGTTTTGCATAGATTTGGGTTGATATTTTGTGCATATGAGTAGAAATTGAGTTAATTGCATGCTTAATTAATGTATTGATAGATTTGTGTGTGTGGGTTGAGTTAGTTTTCATGAAATTGGAGGTTCTTGGGAGATGATTATACATGAAATTGACGATTTGTTGTGATAAAAAGGAGTTTTGAGGATTGAATCTAGTGTTTTTGGGTTAGAAATAAGTGTTCGAGGTATTTTTGTGAAAGGGTTGTGTTTGGAGGTTTAGAACTCAAAACAGAGCAAAATTAGGGGTTTCTCGGGCAACAGCGCCCTCGAATGGAGCCTTCTCGCACGAGTGCTCACGTTGTAGAAGGTTGGGCGCTCGAGCGCCCGATGTCCGCTCGAGCGGACAGATTGCGCAGGGCCAAATTTGTTCGATCATATCTCTCTCATCCGGACTTCGAATTGGGTCGTTCTTATACTCAAATCGAAACCCTAGAAGTCTTCTTTCCAACAAGCCTACTCTTATTAAAAAATTAATTTTGTAAAAAAGTTATGATCAAAATAGTGAGGGTATCTCAAAATTTTAAAACTATTTTTCACCCATTTTTAGCTGATTGTTTGGGAAAAATATATTTTCAGTCATATTGGCCCTTTTTAGTAAATTCCTAGTCCTTCGAGCTTGTTGGACATTTATAGATATATCTAAATTGAGTTGGGCTGCATGCATTAGACCCGTTGATTGAGTCTTTTTTTACACTAAACGTAAGTTTCAAATTTATATATGCATATGTATGCATGACGGGTGTATTCCTTTTGAATTGAGGTGATCCTCTTGATATCAACTTTGTGTTATGGGTATGTGATAACATTGTGATCTATGAGAAATTGGTAATATTGTGATTTATGAGAAACGGTGTAACGAAAGGGGAAAAATGAGATATTGCATAATGAAGGTTGGGAAATGAGAAATTGTGTACTAAAAATTGTGATGGTAATCCGGGCTTGGATATTTAATGATGTGCTGTGCTAATGAGTGGGAGACGAACCATTTTTGGTTGGACTCCCGGGTTGTGAAAATGAATCTAATTTACCTAAAATGAACCGTACGGATTAATGTGGAATAAGTTGAGCTAGCGGCTCCGTGGTGAAAGACCAAAAACTTGCGCAAAATGGGGACCACATGCCCACGAGTTAATTCCCGAAATGTGAAATTATATCGTGGTGAGTTATAGAGCTATCTATTACCCAATGGCTTAGCGTATCCTATTGGGATTAATAGGGAGGGGTTTCTATAAGCTGCACCCAACATCGGTTCATTAGAGGTGATATGATTTTGTGAAAAATCAAGAATGAAAAATGAAAGATTGATGAATGGTAAAGAAATGGATAAATGGAGATAAGTCTTGGTGTGCGTGAGTGTGTGTGTTTAAAGGATAAACTTGGTGAAAATGTGCATTTTCCTTTGTTACATCCATCCCACCTCACAAATCATGCATTAGACATGAGTTAATTTTTATCCTACGAGCTTCGGCTCATGTATACATGTCAAACACATTTTAGGTTTCGAAGAGCGGGGTGACACCAAGGCTGTGGAAGCTTTTGGGAAAAGCCAGTAGATGGATCTATAACGTCATTTGTTATCTTTTGTTCTTATAGTACATTGAACAAGAAAGTGATGTAATGAAAGAGGATAGTCAATGTTGTATGTTATTCTAAACATTGTGGTAAACAATGAAATGTAATTCAGGAAATTGATTAGTTTCGTTAAATCTTTTAAATGACATGTACATTATTTTCTAAGTTCTTGGACATTGCTTTCGGTTATGATTTATGGATAATGAGTTTTGGGGGTTAGTTCACGGACCTAGGTTTAGGTCGTGACAAGAAAAACCAAGAAGAAAAGAAAAAGACTTGAAGAACTTGAAGATTTTCTAGGTGTAAATGCACTAGGACCTATGTAAGTTCACGTACCATTAGTTATATGTGTGAAAGCTCATAGGAGACCTTAGATGGACCATAGGTTTGTTAAATATTTCATGGAAAATCATTTTCAAAGTATAAAATGTGTTTTAAAATGTTTCAAAAGAAGTCCAGCAAAAAATATGTAAAAATTGTGTGAAAAAAATTGACATATCTTCGATATTTTAGCCATAACTTTTTGGAAAAAATTCATTTTGTTATGGGGCTTGAACCATTAGAAAGTAAACTTTCGGGGTTTCAATTTGAACACAAGAATGACCCTATTCGGAGTCGGGATGAAGGAGTTGTGGTCGTTTGAAGTCAGATAAATTGAGCAGTCGCGGTCCAGTCGACTGATCACTGGATCCAGTCGACTGAAGGCTGGTCCAGTCGACTGAATGGGCTTGTCCAGTTGACTGAACATGCTATTTTTGCATTTTTGAGCTTAACGCCTTGTTTAACATTTCCTTGTTTGGCCCAACAGCTAGTACGAACTTTTAGCCTATAAATTGAGCCTTTAAGCTCTGGTTTTATAGACTTCAAATCTTCTAATTGACTCTCTCATATATATCAATTTTGTTCTTCAAATTTTTCATTTTTATGAAATATTTTTGAGAAAAAACGTTAGAAATCCTCCATTGAGCTTTTCATTGGTATATCCTTTGGAGTGACCATTAGTGTGCTTTATTTGTATTCATTTGCTTGCTAAAGGAGCTTATTTATTGTATAATCCAATTTGGATTTCTTGTTATTCTTGTTGTAACTTAAGAAGGTGATTCTCAAGAAAGGCTATTCTTCCTATTGAAGGAGAGAGAAAACTCCGCCTATAAGAAGTGTGTACTTGAGGAGAGGACATCTTCAAGAGAGGTTACTCCGTCTAGACTAAGAAGAGAGGTTGCTCCGCCTACTGAATGAGTGTTTAGTGAAATTCTCAAAGCGGTTGGCTTGAGGCAAGGACGTAGGCCGTTGCATCGAACCTTCTAAAAATTGTGGTGTGGTATTTCTACCTTGCTTACTTTTCATTCTCATTATTATGTTATTGTTTATTGTTGCACCACACACATTTTATACACTTAAATCATTCGTTATTAAATCCAATCATGTGAAATAAAATATATTTGTGTTTTCAAATATATTTGTGAATTAAAATCATTCATTTATTGTTTTGTATTTTCACTTTTCAAATTGTGAAATAAAATATACTTGTGTGTTAATCTTCTAACAAGAGGCTATACTTGAAAATATTTTTGTGAATTAAAATATATGTTGCTTACATGTGAATTGAAAGCTATAATTGTATTTTGTTTTTTGAACAATTTTTTAAATTTCCAATTCACCCCCCCCCCCCCCTCTTGGAATTACACACATTCTATCAATTGGTATTCAGAGCGGGTCACTTTTTTCTTAAAAAGTTTTTGTGAAAAAATTCATGGCTCAAATCAGTGCATCTTCTTTTGGTAAGGGACAATCGTCTGCACGACCTCCTTTATTTTGTGGCATACATTATACTTTTTGGAAACAACGCATGCAAAGTTTTATTCAAAGTATGAATTGGCATGCTTGGCAAGCTATTGTAAATAGTGATTTTGTTCACATGAAAATAGTAGATGGAAATAAAGTTCCCAAACTTGACCATGAATTAAATGATAATGATATGAAGCTTTTGTAAATTAATTCAAATGCTATTAATGCTTTGTATTGCGCTTTAGATGAAAATGAGTATAATAGAATTATGACTTGCATAAGTGCTCAAGAAATTTGAAAAAAGCTTGAAATCACATACGAAGAAACTGAAGATATTAGGGATTCAAGAATAGATAGGTTAACTAGTGAATACGAGTCGTTTAAAATGCATGATTATGAATCAATTTCTGATATGTATACTCATTTCACTCACCTCATTAATTCTTAGAATGCTTTTGAAAAAACTTACCCCTCTTATGAATTGTTGAGAAAAGTGCTTAGGTGTTTGCCACTAGTATGAAAAGTTAAAGTCACAGCCATCACAGAAGCTAGAGACTTAAAGAGGATGACCTTGAATGAACTCATCGGGTCACTCCTTACCTATGAGATGGCAATCAATGATAGAGAAAACAAGCTCAACAAAGGGAAGATGGTCGTCTTTAAAGTATCAAAAGAGAGCTCTAGTGATGAAGAGGATGAAGATCCTGATATGGAACTCATCGCCAGAAAACTTGGAAAAATCTTAAAGAATGATAAGAAGCTTGCAAACAATTTCCAAGGCTCAAAGATGAACAAAAGTGATTCAAGCAAAAAAGAATCAAGAAGGAAAGATTTCAAAAAGAAGAAGAAAGTTTTGAAGGCTACAACCTGGGATCAACTTGACTCAAACACTTCAAATGAGGATTCATGCATCGAGGGGGTAAATCTTTGCTATATGACTCATAGCAATGATGAGGTAAATTCTAACACTATAAGTACTTCAAATGCATTAAATTCTTGTAGTGATAAATCATGTGATGAATCCTTGCCTACCTATGAGGAACTTCAAAAAAATATAAATGTTTATATAAATATTGTTTGAAGTTAGGCAAGAAAAAACTTCTTTAAAAATGGAAATTGAAAATCTTTCAAACAAATTTATTGAGTTAAAATCATCTTATGATATTTTCGAAAAAGATCATAAAATTAAAATTTCCACTATAGAAGAAGAAATTAATTATTTAAAAGATGAGTTTGAAAAAATAAAATCCTCTTGTAGCGAAAATAAAATTACGGATTTAAAGAGAAAAATTAAAGACTTATTGGCTTCTTCAAATAGTACTTGTTCTAAAAATGATCATACAAAAACTACTTGTTTATATTGCATGAAAAATTGTCAAATTAGGTATAGTTGCCCTTATAGAGAAAAAAGAGGTATTGATAAAAATATCATTTGAAAAATGAAGTATAATCCGAGTACTAACCTTAATGGACCCAAGAAGGTATGGGTACTAAAAGATCCCACTTAAACTTGTTTTATAGATGCTTGGATGCCTCCACTCGAGCGATTAAGTGAATCACAGTAAGTGGAAGCCGAAAGCACATCTGAGATGTCAAGTGAAAGCTTCAAAATAATTTATCACTTGAGACTTGACAAAGTTAATAATCTCATGGTATAATCTTTCCTATCTATTTTAATATTTACCTCTTTTAATATCATAACACTTGGTATCATAATATTTTTGTGCTCAAGTCATGCACTATATTTTTGCTGAAAATCTTTTGTGTGCTATGACTTAGAGAATAAATATCTTTTTGAAAGTCATACATATACAAATTGGAGTATAAATATTTTTGTTGAAAATATCATTTCATAATCCATACTGTGCCTTAAATCCTTAATGCTCAATTTTCATACTCATAAAATAAAATGACAAAGTGCCATAGATGTTCATATCTTTTAGTCATAAATGAATTTCATGTATTAAGATTGTATATACATCTTTTGAAATTCATAAGATCATATCTGTGTCCATAATTTATATCAATTGGTCAGATTTGAATGAAGATAAAAATGACTTTTTAAGCACCATTTGATGTCATTGAGATAATGTGCTATATTTTAAAGAAAATTTTTTTTGCACATGTATACACTCAATAAATCTTAATTTTCTCATGCATATTTAATATTCAATTAGTAAATGAAAAAAAATTTCTATCCTTTCAATTAGTATGATTTGAGTTAATAGAAATGATATGAAAGAAATAATACTTTTGAAATTAGATCGGTATCATAATATTTTTTCTGGAACATCAATTGTTAAATTGAAATAGAGTGAAAACGTTTTCATTATTTCAATTGGTATTATTATGAAAGATATTATGCACGTGAAATCATGGATTTATTGAATCTAATATATATGGCATTGTTGTCTTAAAAATTTTAAGCTGTGGCACAAGGTTTCAACCTGTGGACAAATAGCTACTTTGGAAGTCATTTGCATATTATCTATTCATGCTTTGAAATAGATATTGTTTTCACGCCTTAAAAGTACTTTCATGAAAAGTTATTATCTTCATTATTGATGTAGAAATGATAATTTTCAATGGTTTTCTTAGGAAATGGGAGAGAATGGTTAACAATTGGTATTATTTATATTTCTGTCTATGAATAACAATTGGCATCAGTTTATCAATTGATATAACTTGATATTGAATAACAATTGGTATCATATCAATTAGTATTATTTTGACAATCAATTTTTCTAACAGTTGGTATGTTGTTTTTCTATCAAATGATGCTATACCAAAAAGTGGGAAAATAATTTTTCAATAAATTTTATTTTTAAGCTTCTACTTTTTGATGATGTCAAAAGGGAGAGAATGTTTGAGCAAAATAAGTATTATTATTTTAACATTCCTTTTAATATGAGAAAAAGAGAGCGTATACACTGCACTTAATGATTAAAAAAATATTTTTTATATGTAAAAAGGGTGAAAACTTATATTTCAAATGTTTTGATAATGACAGAGGGAGAGAATGCTTGGAAGAAAATGTTTTGATATGTTAAACAGGGGGAGACTGTGTTAAATTGCTCATGTATGCATTAATAAATTATATCATAGAAATGCAATTTATCACATTAATTGGTCAAATTGTGCTTAAATGTCAATCACTTGAAAATTGAAATTTCTTAAATTAAATGCCTTATATTTTTTAAAAATCTTGGTTATATGCATATTGCGAGGGGGAGCTTTGTAAAGGTAACCTCATTTTGCTCTTTGTTTGCCATCATCAAAAAGAGAGAGATTGTTGGCCTAACTAGATTTTAACTTGTTTTGATGATAACAAACCAAAATTTTTAATTGTACAAATTGAGTGTGTTCATAGGATTTCAATGAAACAAGTACAATTGAAAAAGAAAAATGGAAGCCATGAAGCATGAAGACCATATTCAAGCGGCAAAGATCCATGGAGCATGAGAAAAAACAAGAAGAAAATAAGAAGTCTTGAAGGACTTGAAGATTTTCTAAGTGTAAAAACACTACGACCTATGTAAGTTCATGTACCATTGCTTATAAGTGTGAAAGCTCATAGGAGACCTTAGATGGACCATAGCTTTGTTAAATATTTCATGAAAAATCATTTTCAAAGTATAAAATGTGTTTTAAAATGTTTCAAAAGAAGTTCGGCAAAAAATATGCAAAAATTGGGTGAAAAAAATTGATATACCTTTGGTATTTTGGTCATAACATTTTTTACAAAATGAATTTTGTTATGGGGTTTAAACCATTGGAACGTAGACTTCTGGGGCTTCAATTTGAACATAAGAATGATCCTATTCGGAGTCCGAATGAAGGAGTTATGGTCATTTGAAGTTGGGCAAATTGAGCAGTCGCGGTCCAATCAACTGATCACTCGATCCAGTCGACTGAAGGCTGGTCCAGTCGACTGAATGGGCTTGTCCAGTCATCTGAATAGGAAATTTTTGAATTTTTAAGCTTGACGGCTAGTTTGACATTTCCTTATTTGGCCCAACGGCTGGTACGAACTTTTGGCCTATAAATAGAGCCTTTGTGCTCTTGTTTTACACACTTCAAAGCTTCAAATCGACTCTCTTATATATATCAATTTTGTTCTTCAATTCTTCATTTTTATGAAATATTTTTTAGATAAAACCTTAGAAATCCTCTATTGAGCTTTTCACTGGTATATCATTTGGAGTGAACATTAGTGTGCTTTATTTGTATCTATTTGCTCGCTAAAGTAGCTTATTCATTGTATAATCCTATTTAGATTTCTTGTTATTCTTGTTGTAACTTGAGAAGGTGATTCTCAAGAAAGGCCACTCTACCTATTGAAGCAGAGAGAGAACTCCGCTTATAAAGAGTGTGTACTTGAGAAGGGGACATCCTCAAGAGAGGCTACTCCGCCTAGACTAAGGAGAGAGGCTGCTCAACCTACTGAATGAGTGTTTAGTGGAATCCTCATAGCGGTTGTCTTGAGGCAAGAACGTAGGCCGTTGCACCGAACCTTGTAAAAATTATGGTGTCGTATTTCTACCTTGCTTACTTTTCATTCTCATTATTATATTATTGTTTATTGTTGCACCACACACATTTTGTACACTTAAATCATTCGTTATTAAATCCATTATTGTGAAATAAAATATATTTGTGAAATAAATTCATTCATTTATTGTTTTGTGTTTTCACTTTTCAAATTGTGAAATAAAATATACTTGTGCGTTAATCTTCTAACAAGAGGCTATACTTGAAAATATTCTTGTGAATTAAAAGATATCTTGCTTATAAGTGAATTGAAAGCTATACTTGTATTTTGATGTTTGAACAATTTTTTAAATATCCAATTCACCCCCCTCTTGGGATTACACGCATACTATCGAAGGTCTTTTTCTCTGATCTGTATAACTCTTATGGAAGCTCTGAGCTGTCACAAGGCGTTAACGAATCACGATAATCTTCTATGTCATCTGCCATACTAAATTGGGTCCCAAGACTGTGGTCTCCCCCACATATGTCCAACGCATTGCTGACCTGCAAGACCAACCATACAAAGCCTCATACGGTGCCATCCCAATACTATACTGATAACTGTTGTTGTATGCAAACTCTGCCAATGGTATGTTATCCTCCAACGAACCTCTGAAATCAAGGACACAAGCTCTCAACATATCCTACAGAACATGTATGTTCCTCTCAGACTGTCAATCTGTTTGGGGATGAAAAATAGTACTGAACATCATGTTCGTCTCTAAAGCCTCCTAAAGACTCTGCCAAAAGCGCGATGTGAAGCGCAGGTCTCGATCAAAAATAATAGACACCGGCACACACCGTGTAACCGAACTATCTCTCTAGCATATAACTGACTCAGTCTATCCACCGAATCCTTCACACGGATGGGGAGAAAGTGTGCATATTTCGTCAACCTATCAACCACAACCCATATGGCATCGTGTCCCCTAGGTGATCGAGAAAGTCCTAACACAAAGTCTATCGTGACGTTCTTCCACTTCCATTATGATATCGGTAATGACTGTAACAACCCTGCCAGTTTCTGGTGTTTTGCTTTTACCTTTTGACAGGTAAGGCACCGAGAAATAAACTAAAGCACATCCCTTTTCATTCTCGTCCACCAGAACTGACGACGCAGATCGTGATACATCTTCATGCGTCCTGGATGAACTACAAGACGAGAATAATGGCACTCACGTAGTAGATCAGCACGGCATGCCTCCGGTACAAACAATCTTTTAGCCAATCGTAACCTCTAATCTGATCTCACAACCCATCCCGCTGTATCCTCTCCACTAGCAACGTAATCCTGTATCATCTGAGCTTCCTGATCCGTCTGCTAGACCTCTAGCACATGTGCAATCAACGCAGGTCGTGAAACTATCGAGAATAAGGTGGCACTCGTTGCTGTCTCCCCAAGACACATATCAAACTCCCCAACCTCTCCAAGCATGTGCCACTTGCGTATAGCCACAGAAGCTAACGACCCATATGATCTCCTACTGAGTGCATCAGCCACTACATTGGCTTTCCCTGGATGATACTGCAAATCAAAATCATAATCTTCTAACAACATCATCCATCGTCATTGGTGCAAGTTCATGTCCCTTTGAGAAAATAAGAATTTCAAACTTTTGTGATCGGAGAAAACCTCGAAGTGCTCACAATAAAGATAGTGATGCCATGTCTTCATGGGAAAGACCACGGCTGCCAACTCCATATCGTGTGTTGGGTAATTCTTCTCATGCGTCTTCAACTGTCGAGAACCATAGGCTACAACCTTATCTCCCTGCATCAGAACATAGCCTAGACCGTCATGTGATGCGTCACAGTACACTATATACCCCAAGCCTCGCTCTGGAACAATCAACACTAGCGTGCTAGTCAACCTCGTCTTCATCTCCTGGAATGCCAACTCACAAGACTCACTCTAATCAAACACAACTCCCTTCCGCGTCAGATGCGTCATCGACGCGGTAAGTTTTGCAAAATCCTTCACGAACAGTCGATAGTAACCTGTTAAGCCCAGAAAACTGCGGATCTCAAAGACGTTCTTCAGTCACTCCCAACCCATCACAGCATCAGTCTTCAATGAATCCACTGCTACTCTATCTATTGACACTACGTGTCCAAGAAACCTCACCTTAGACATCCATAACTCGTACTTTTCGAACTTCGCATATAAGCGATGCTCTCTCAAAATTTGTAGAACAATACGTAGATGGTCCTCATGCGCCTCCCTAGTGGATTAGTATATGAGAATATCATCCACAAATACTACCACAAAACTGTCTAGATAAGGATGGAAGATTCGGTTCATCAAACTCATAAACGTAGCATGGGCGTTCGTCAGATCAAACAGCATGACCAGAGACTAATAGTGACCATAACGAGTCCGTAAGGCGATCTTCGCTATGTCTTCATCCCTAATCCTCAACTAGTGGTATCCTGATCTCAAGTATATCTTCAAGAAACAACTCGACCCCTTCAACTGATCAAACAAATCATCTATCCTTGGCATAGGATACTTATTCTTCACAGTTACCTGATTCATCTTTCGGTAGTCGATACACAATCACAAGGATCCATCCTTTTTCTTAGCAAAAAGAGCAAGAGCTCCCCATGGCGAAGTACTCGGGCATACAAACCCCTTACCAAGTAGTTCCTAAAGCTGTACCTTGAGTTCATGCAACTCAGCTAGTGCAAATCGATAAGACGGCATAGATATGGGAGCAGCTCCTCGAATCAAATCAATAGAGAACCCTACCTCACGGCTCAGTGGAAACTTGAACATATCGTCAGGAAAGACATCTTGATAGTTGCAAACCACTAGAGGTAACTCTCCTCGAACCCAAACCACCTCATCCAACATGAGAGCAAAAAAGTGGAAACCCAAGTTGCCCTGGTTCCGCACAGCACCGGGCATAGACATCAAACCCTCATCCCGGTCGCCCATAAAACAAAAATAATCACCCGCCGATGTATAAATCGTCACCCTCCATCAATCGCAATCAATAAAGGCACGATAGGTGGTCATCCAATCCAACCCTAGGATGACGTCAAATGTGGTAATGTTTAGAATGATAAAATCAAACTTTAAACAACGACCGGTGACCTCCAACTCGCAGGCTCTACGAACATGACTCAACAACACACTCCCACTGACTAAGACCTCCATGCTCAAAGCACTACCCAACAAGTCTGTTTTCAACCTCAATGCAGATGCAAAAGAAGAAGAAATAAATGAATGCTATGCTCCCATGTCAATAAGAACACTAGCCTATGATTTATAGACTAGGAGAGTACCTCTTATCATGGATGTGGTAGCAGCAGCATCGGGCACTACCGGTGCTGTGGATGAAGTGGGATCTGAAAGAACATATGCTCTGGCCTATCCACTGTGGCCCTGAACTATCGACTATCTACCCAACTGTACTGAGGTGCCCCTTCTAAAAATTTAGATGGCTAGTGTCTTTGGGCGGATGGGGTAATAGGTGCTCCAGCTGTACTTTACATACTTCCTCCTCTAGGGCAGTTTCTACGGATGTTCCCAGACTGACCGCACTAAAAACATACCACGTGCTCCCTCCCTTGCGCATGTGACTGCGACTGTGCCTAAACAGGCGCTGGATTCTAAAATTCTGCCGCACGATGCCCTGGCCATTTGCATCGATGACAAATATCTCTCTCTGCTCAAGCCTTCTCGTCAAGGCCACTAAGCGTGCAGGTGTAGAAAACAATGATAGATACAACCCAGCTGGATAAGAAATCAAACCAGCCGTCCTTCGACGCTTGTTCTGCCAGCGCCCCTGACCCTGTGCGTGTCCCCCATCTTGCTGACTCCTACTATCCATGTCTCTGCGTGTTTCGTTTAGGGTGTCTTCCACTTTCATAACCGTCTCCACTAACTTTGTAAAGATTTACATCCTGAATGCCACCACTTTATCTCGGATAGCGGGCCTCAAACCCCTCTCCAATCTCTTCACCCGGAATTCATCAGTTGACACAATCTCTTGTGCAAATTGGGATAAGCTAGTGAACTCAGCCTTATACTCAACTACTGTCATCGTCCCTTGAGTCAGGAAAAGGAAGTCCTCCCTATAGCAATCCCTCAAGGTCGCCATAAAGTATTTCTCCATAAATACCTTTGTGAATGCCTCCCAAGTGCCTCCTATTGTAGTCTTGGCAAACTTCCACCACATATGAGCACTCCCTGTCAGCTGAAAGGCACTAAAAGTAACCCTCAGATCACCCTCCTCTACCTGAAGCGTGTCTAAGATCCTAGTAACTAGCTCCAGCCATTTTGTGGCTACCGTAGGATTGGGATCCCCAGAAAAGGTAGGAGGGTCCAGACGTCAGAACGCGCTCATTGCAACTGTCGCCCTTAGTTTAAGTACGCTCTCTATTCCCCTAGAGGCCTTAGCCAGCTGTCGACTGGAGCCTACCATCTCACGCAATAGACCTACTATGGCAACAGGTTCTTGGGGTGCATTAGCATCCCCAATATCTGGGACTAGAACATCCCTTCAGCCAGAACCACGACCACGGCCTCGTCCTCCATGCGTGGAGATAACTCTATACGAAAACAACATAACAGGATAAGCGTCCATACAACATGTTATTGCTAACGTAAACGACACAACACACATAAGCATGCTAACACATATCCACTTAAGATTATGTCAACACATCTCACATACCGAGGAGAACCAACAAGAATGATGTCACTTTAGATAACCTACTTAGATTCCTTGCTAAAAATCACGTCCGCAAAACGTATCTCTAACTTGGCTCCTAAGTGTGTTAATCCAAACGCCTGATGGCAAGACTAATCAATCCTAAGGTCCACCCTCTATACCCACGTATACACAACCATCATGCTAAACAGACTATCATGCTTATGTTAGAAAACGCTTAAACACATGCAATCAAGCACACATACATCCTCACAAAGTGATGCACCCTCTTTCCCATGGCTCTTAGCTAATTGAACCTTGAGCTCTGATACTAAGTTGTCAATCCCCAAACACCAGGGTCACTTGAAAGCCCACCACATACACCATTTATGAAAATAAGATCTTTAGGTGGTAAACCATCAACTTAAAATATATAACATTTGGATAAAAAAGTACCTAAGGTTCATCTCTCATAAACAGTAAACATATAGTTCTATACATGCATAAGTATATCGCCACAAGGCGTACAAAAACTCACTTTTAGAAACAAGCATCGCGTGTAAAACTACATGTCTCAAAAATAGGAAAAATTATAGCAAGTCTTTCGCCACTACGGGCATCTAAGTCAACTCCTCATGTCCAACTGAAAATAGTTTCACAATAAAATCCCACGCCGTGAGCCGAAATCCAATAGGAATAGACTATAAAGTTGTAAAGCAAGTTATGCAATCATAAGCGTAAAGACTCAACCACAGGAACCAAAAAGGTTTTTCACCCAAAAACCATAAGTTTTTCATCCTTAAAATCATGCACGTCATCAATGTAGTTGTCACGCTACAGTTAAGGGAAAAATAGTAACAAAATAGTATTTTCCACTCGAGTCACACAGCCGATAAAAATAAGATAAAATGAAATCTTATGTACCGACTCTGCCACACACTCAGACAAAGGCAACAACTATAGACTCATGTCCATTACCCTAGTCCTGAATCACTTAAGACTTGCTAGGTAATGGCAAGTTCTATACGGAGTCACAACAACGTAACTGCTTAATTTACGGACCCAAAATCCAAGGGTACAAAGCACCCACTGCTTAATTTACGGGAATTAATCCAAAAGTACAAAGCACCTACATTGCGCACGTTTCTGGACTTTCACTGAGGAGCAATAAAAGCCCAACTCAACACACCCACTGTCACGGTACATCTATGGAAATCATTTTAAAAACCAGCCATAGCTCAACTACGAAAAACTCGTAAAATAGTTATACATCAACATGTATAAAAAGAGATCTAATCCATCAACTATGGGGATCAACTAGCATGTAAAAATATACTTTCATCAAAACGTTTCAAAAGCAGAGACTCAACCCCAAGGGTTAGCTCCAAACCTCCAAGAAACACGTTTTTCTGCAATTTTTACAAAACTCTGTTTTCAAAATCATCTTTTTAAAAACTACGGATATCAACACATCCAAATCATAAAATAAACCAAGAAGGCGTAAAAACATGCCTTTTACCCGAAAAACCAAGGTTTAACATGAAAATAACATTTAATGCATTTTCTACCCTGTGAAAACAAATATAATTACACGTAACACATTTTAACAACAGTAGGGTCTAGAATCCTACCTCGAAAAGTCGAAACTTGAAGCCTCAAAAATTAAATGTTATCGGAACGAGAATCCGTCCGGATGGATGCAAAGCTTACGTCCCGTATAGGAAGGATCCATAAACAAATTAACAAAAAATCGAGCCCCAAACCCTCAAATCTAGAGAGAAGGTAGAGAAAATGCGAACCTTAGCTTAGAAGTTATGTTTTTAAAATATCTCCCGTGCCAAGATATTTATGAAACGGCAAAATATCTCGATTGAGTCGACTGAACAACCTCGTCCAGTCGACCGAACGAGCTCACTGTCGACCCAATTGACTGGATCCTCCAAT
>JAOTRH010136711.1:0-13993 GCA_034768845.1 Heliamphora exappendiculata | reverse complement strand
TTAGACCCTTGTAATTTCTATAAGTAGAGATTAGTGTAATTCAGGATTTGATTGAATGAATGAGAAAATTATTTTCATTTATTATTATTATTATTAATTTTAATTCGTACCGACATTGCTATCGAAAAAAACAAATAGGAAATCTCGATACTTATTTTCATTGGTCTAGAATCTAAATGAGTGTAAGGGTGTCTCAAGTGGGAAGAGCCTTCTCATGATCAGAATCCAAATCCTAATTTCCCCTTCTTGCTTACATATAAAAAAATGGTCCAAGATCTAAATGCATTTTGTGTAGTTTTCAAGATCAACCTAACAAAAAATGATTGATGAATCAAAATAATTAGAGAAGAATTCTCAACTATAGGGGAAAACATAGTGAGATGGAAAAAGTGTCTATGAATGGATATTTTAAATTTGAAATCCAAGCGGAGAGAGAATTATGTGCTAGATGATGGGATGTAGCGAGGATCACGGGATTGACAAGAATGTGCATGAACCGTAATGTGGTTGTTATCACACCAAAATAAAGTATTTAAAAATCTAGTAAAAGCAACTATTCCGTCGAATAATGGTTAAGATCAAGTATCATTCCACATGGACAAATAGGGTTGTGATCATAGTTGGAATGAGCCAAAGATGCCATAACATCGGTGTGGAGCGAGAAAAGAATAACAGAGGACGATTGAAAGGGAAAAAGATAGTGAGATGGAAAAAGTGTGTACGAATAGATTTTTCAAATTTGAAATCAAAAGCGGAGAGAGAATTAGGCGCTAGATGACGGGTTGTAGTGAGGATCATAGG
Source organism: Heliamphora exappendiculata (assembly GCA_034768845.1). Classification (NCBI taxonomy): domain Eukaryota; kingdom Viridiplantae; phylum Streptophyta; class Magnoliopsida; order Ericales; family Sarraceniaceae; genus Heliamphora; species Heliamphora exappendiculata. The sequence continues at coordinate 13,192 of JAOTRH010136711.1, read as the reverse complement.
ATTCATAAGAATGTGCATGAACCGTGATGTGGTCGTTATCGCACCAAAAATAAATATTTAAAATCTAGTAAAATAACTACTCCATCAAATAATGGTTAAGGCCAGGTATTGTTCTACAGGAACAAATGGATTGAATTGCATGAATTTATGATTAATTCCTAATTCAGTTATGAAAACAAGTTGGTTGAGAATGCTTTGAATAACTGAAAGAAAAGAATGCAATATAAAATTTGGTTTTAAAGTAGGTTTATGAATTCATCCTGGCCTCGCAATTCAAAAGACGTATTGATGTGGAGAAACTTCATCCTATTCAACTATGACTCATTTTGGCTAGAAGCCCTAACGAAGTCGTCAAGAAAGTAATATACTTAGAATCTAGCAAAAATTATCTTTGAAGGACACAAATCGTCCTTAAGCAAATTCGGTACGATCTGTCCGATCGTAAAATAGCTCATCTCTTGTTTCAATCACATATACAACGACAAACTATTTGAATAGCATCGTCGTTGCAATCACAGAAAACGAAAACTAGATTGGAAACCAGAAAACTGTTGATCTAAATCGTCTAGAAGTTTTACAAATGTTGAATCGTTGATTGAAAAAAAATCAATTACACAATCCTTTAATCATTTGGCTATGGTTCCATCAAAACCCTAGGAAAAGAGCCTTTAGCCGCTCATCATCAAGGAAGACGCAAGCGAATTGAATGAACACGCCATCTCCAAGTCTTCAAAGAGCGCTGTGTCACCTTTTTCTTCGTCTAAACCCCCTTAATGTCCTCTTCTTTTTCCTTTTATATTCCTCATGCCCTAGGTCAAAATGTTGAGTCAAATACTGAAGTTCGCAATCTCCTGCACCGAAAACTGTCTGGACGGATTAATAGCCCGTCCAAAAAGTAGGCAACAACAAAACTAGGTGCATTGCTGGTGGCTGTCCACACGGCCCTCAACCCCGTCTGAACAGATTGGGGCAGCTTGCATATTTTCTTCTTTTTGTAGCCTAAAACCCCATCAAGCCTCCTATATGATGATCTGCAATGCATAAACTCTACAAAAACTGTTAAAAAGGCACAAACGAGGGCATTACTTATGTACATTGGAGGGCTTAAATTATAACATTTAAGGACTTATCAATCCATTTTAGGCTTACTTTTTATTTTCGCATAGTTTTACAAGGGCGCTGGAGAAGGTCATGAGGAGTTGTCACATGGATTTTTTTATTTTTCCGGATTTGTAGGGTTTTAAAAAAAAAAATTATAGTTTTTTGTAGGTTTTTTTATATATATTTTTGTATATCAAGAGATCATTAAAATTGTTTTCTTATCCAACAAAAATAAGACATAGGATTAAATTTGGAGATAAAAGTGCTAATTGATATTATTTAATTTTTTATAAATTAGGTGTAGATGTGCATTGTCTTCTAATATGGAAATCTTGGGGTCCATATATAAATTCATTTCTTCTTATTTCAAAATTTTCTTTTATATCTTTTGGATTTTATATTTATTAAATAAGAAATTGTGCAAAATTAGGAGAAGAGGTAGAACCATAGAGGAGACTTGAGGGATGCCATAAAGGACACAGTGTCAACTTTCAATGAGCTTTTATGATAATGAGTTTTAGAATCTTTTATGCATGTATTTTATTAAACTTATGTAATTGTACGTGCTATTATATATATATATATATATATATATATATATATATACGAGCATAAAATTCTTAATTTTAGTATTTTTGTTTCCCTATTGCTTTCTGTTGAATTACGCATATATAATTATTATTTCAAATTAAATAAAAAATCTGTAAATAGTTTAATAGTATAAATAATATATAACAATCATGAAAGACAAAATGGAAGTTCAATGTAGTTCTTGAGAAAGTTCAAACAATGAATTCATATTTATAAAAATTATAAACTTTTCCAGATCAAAAGAAATGTATAGAAATGTTGTCTACTCTTAATTTTTTTTTCGTATTACGCTATAAATTTTGTGCACCGCGTGGGTAACCGTTAGAAGATGAGTACATATAATATGCATGCAATTAAAATATCATAATCAGAAGATATCAAAAGGTCAATGAAGCCACTTTTACATTTTGAAAATGAGAACGCAATAATAAGAAAAGTAAATGAAGATCAAAGAAGAACTGTAACTATAACTGGCACACAATATCTGATCCTATAGAATTACATTATTAGTTGCTTGATCAATTCATCATTAAAAATGAAAATGGTAGAATATTAAATAATTAAAATTTCTTCACTTTATTTTCATTTAAAATTCCAGCACAAATTCATAACTAAAATGCAACCAAAATTGCCAATCTTCTTTTTCTCTATTTGATTCGATCTCTATCAAATTCAAGAAGAAAATCCATAAGTTCTCTCTTATATATTTTAAATTCGATCTCTATAAATTCTTAGAGAAGGAAATACATGGAATTAATGATAAATTGCGGCTGTTGCTTAAATTTAGAGCATGAGTGATTGTGAATATATAAATAGATGAATACATGCATGTATGTATACATATACACACATATGTAGTTATATATATATATGCTTATATACATGCGAAAATTGAAAATGCATATATATGCACATTAGCTAGAGAACAACAGAAGTGAAGTACATAATGTTCAGTTTTTGTTTCTTAAGAAACGTTGAGAGCCAAATTGAATTATGCAGAGCCTCTTGACGCTTTGTCCTATTGATCCTTGATATTTCCAGAGCAAAATTAGCATTATGAAGTTAGTAAATGGTGATTTGCTCTAGAATAGTTTTGCAGATGCTACAAAAAAATGTTTAGATTTGAAGAGAAGGAAGCTTTTCTAAAAAAATGGGGACTTAAGGATGGTAAAAGATCGAAGCGTGTTTTAGTTGTGAAAGAAGTTAATATCCTGTAAAAATGGGAGGAATTAGGATTTGGGGGTGGTGAATCAAGATTTGGGGGGTAGGATGTGGGGGAGTAGTGCAAGGGGAGTTTTCTTTCTTTTTTTCCTTTATATATAGTCACAAAGCAACTTGTGTGGGTTTAGAGATAGTAGGAAGAAGTAATTTGGGATATGCCACGTGGGAAAAAGATTAATAACTTTTTTTGAAAAATTAGAATAGGAAGTTTAGAGAATTTTAAGTGACCAACTACATTCCTATATATATATGTAGTGTGTTGTGTTGCAAGCGGCAAGAATAAATGTCGACATCAACCTTTTCTGCTAGCAGCTCAACGTAAGGGATTGTTGGAGTTCAAAGCCACAACCTTTCTAAATCATGTAGGATCAATAGTACTGGAAGGGCCAGTTTGATTGGTAAGATTAGACATGAGATTGGATTACATATCCATAGGCCATAGGAATAGTATTTCTGGGTTTCGGATGGCAGAGTGGTGGATGGGATTACATATCTATTTGATAACCAATCACACAAAATGTGGAAAATACAATACATAGCCGGATGTGGTATTTTTAATCTTCTCACTCTTAGTCATGTGATTTTTCATCCTATGACGTAATATTCCCCCAGGTTTTTTGTCTGGGCTATCATGCAGTGCCTAAATGTCTATTGCATTAATGTGTAGTACACGTCAAGATGGAAGCCTACACGTGGTAGCCTTTGAGGGACATGTATAGTTCACGAGCTTGCCCTTAATTGAATGGGTTCAAAGGGCTTACAAGCATCTGGTTTATGCCTATGTTTCAAGAAGCGGTTATGGTTGTCATAAGGGTAATGGTGGTGGGGATGTGGTTTGGGGTGTAACAGGTGTGACGTATTTGGGTAGCAACTGTGTTGTGATTTTTTTTTTCTTTTTCAGTCAACTTCACAATCTTCATACCACACGAATTAACAGTCATACAACTGTACAAAAGTCATGTTTAAGCTTTAATGTTGAGTAATGAGCAAATAAATACAAAACAAAAGCTTGAAGGGAGAAAATGAACATATGCAGCCTGCCACTGTTACGTAAGGGCTGCACGGTCATAATGGCAGACTAATGGCCTATTACGTAACAGTTGTTTCCATTATGTGTGTAAAATGTAGTCTCGCCTCTATAGCAGTTGGAGCAAGTTGCGGAAGTGCCCCATACCAATATGCAATGGTTACGCTTAATCAGTGTAACAGTCATGGTTGCATATAACAGGTATTGGAAGGTCAGCCAATACAAAACAAGAATCAGAAACTGAATAAGTGAATTGTTTTCAAGCATTAACAAATGTTGAAGAATTTATTGATATTCATGTTCTGATGGTGTTTATTATAATTTCATTGTTTGTAATGGATTTTAATCAGCATTGTAATACCTAAAAATGTATTTTTGTAAATAATATTGAGTTTTATATTGCTATTTTAGCCAATAAAGTAAATAATTTTATTGATAAGGGAATATAACTAATTGTGATAATTAGTAATTCTATTGGAATAAATAATTGATGACAATAAAGCAAACATAGTCTAATATTGTTAGTAAGATGATACAATAACACAACAAAACTAGTGGCTAATGCATCCTCTACTATAGTAAAATACTGCCATCTATTTCTGTAACGTTTCAAGCTTCAAATGATTATATCTAAGGTTATAAAAAGTGACTCACAATGCGTTTGTATGCTTTAAATTGGTTCCATCTCCATATATGTGCTTCTTTGGGTGTAATCCTGATATTTTTAAAATATCAGTCTTCTGTTAACATTGCATAACAGTGTTTTGACGTCTCAATTCAGATACACAAGTCTTTGTCACTGTGGGAAAAATAACACAGACGTGACATTTTTATAAAAAAAAAAAAAAACTAGGGCACGATACGGCTAGGACACATCAATCCATATATTTGTTTATAGGCGTACATAAAAATAATAACTTATTTTTCACATCAGAAAGATATTTATATTTTATCATATCAAAATAGTAATAAATTATTTCATGTTCAACATTCTAAAAATGAAGTGGGAATAACGAGACCTAATATTTATACTACAAATTTGGTTCACAACAAATTAGAAGTTCTGAGATATAGAGTTCATAAACTTCAAAAATAAAATAAAAAAGAAAAGAAAAATTGAAGGGAAGGGAAGGGAATAATAGGTATAAAAATACATTGATTTCATTTTCTCGCTAGCTTGCAAATTACTTTTCTGTGAAACTTGTAACATAATTCATATTTGTTTAACTAACGGACACGTATTCTCTCCATGTATCCAGTACTAGAAGCTGAAAATAACAATAGGATGTGTGTAGACTAGTGTCCAACACGTGTGGGGGAGTGTCTGACATGGATGCGCAACGATCTTTGAAATGTTCTTTGCTTCTTAAGTTACAACTCTCAGTTTTGTTGGAATTTGTAGTAGTGTTGTTGGACTTCGTAGTATGCTGTGCGGGCTCATGTGTTTAACCTAATAGGTAGCATTTAGGCATGTCAAATCCTTCACACACACCGCAGAGGTATCAATGAGAGAGAGATACACCACTGAAACAGTAAAAAAAATGTACTAGCAAGAATAAACACAATCAAATATTCACAGGCGCTCCAAAAATTAGAAAATAAAATAATAGAGTAGTAAATATTTTCCCTAAATAGAAAATTAGAAAATAAACTTTCCTTTAATTTGTAGTAATAAACAGCAGACTTTATAGTTAGAAAAACATCTCAATGGCCAAACTGCAAGTATTTATTTAAATGAAAGAAAATATCGGGGATTATATAAATTTTGAAGGCAAATTGTAAAACTAATTTGGAAACATAGAATCAACAGTAAATTTAACAAATTTGACAGGCTGCCCCTCTTGAGCCTATGCTGGCTCGGCCCTGGAAGCTGTGGGACATTACACAATGCACAAAAATTGGATCCTCCAAATCTATTCGTAAGGTTGATTTATTTAATATAGAACATTAATATTTCTCTCCAGTTATGTTGTACGGAAATTAAGTTTTTGAGTCCTAGAAGGGATTTTTGACCATTTGCTTGGAAAATTCTGGTTGAGTCTAAGAAGTGCAGTTCTGGAGGGTATTTTTAGGCTTCCAACATATTCTTTGTGAGAATCAGTTTCTTATATTTCTTTTATGCTGTTTTACAGGTTTGAAATCACTTGTTCTCTAAGGGCCTTTGTTTTGTTTTTAAGATGTTGTACTTGTTTTATTCCTTGGTACTATTCATATTTATTTGTTTCCATTGGCTACCTGCTACCCTCCCTCCATGTGATGTCTATTTGTTGCGCCTTGCTTCTTGCTTGCTTATGCCTTCTGTGCGCCTTGTTGTTATGTACTGTGAAGATGAATGGGTCCCTCTCCAATTGTTTTTAGTTTTCCATGTTTGTTGAGAAATACATGCAGAAGAAAGATTGCCCAGTGTGGTTCAGTTTACAATTTTAGATGTTTATTCAAGGTTCTGCTTGACCATGTTGGGTCTCCATAACCAGCCATGTTTGGACATCCATGCTCTGCTCTGCTATTCTGTCTGTTCAATGTTCTGCTCAGACATCTATGCTGTGCTCTGCCATTTATGTACTGCTCTACCATGCTCGAACAATCCATGCTCTGCTCATCCATTTGTGCTCAGCTTGGCCATACTACACTGCTAGGCACAGTCCAAAGACCTACCGAGCGAAGAATAGATGCCTGAGCAGAGCATGGATGAATGAGCAGAACATTGAACAAACAGTAGTTTTTTGTTTCTTCTTTTAAGGTTTTTCAATATGTGAATTGTAATCTTACTCCTATGCACTTGGGTAATGTAACTAATATTGTTGGTGCAGAGAGCACAACGGAAGGCACTGGATGTACTCAACACAGTGGGAGTATCGAATTTCGTATTAAAACTCATCGAGAGGAGGCATCGCGTCGATAAATGGATTAAATACGTCGGCATGGGTTTGACAATCATCATTCTAATTGCCATTTGGAGGTGGAGATGGTAGTTGTTGAGTGAACAGCAAAAATACTTCTATATTTCTTCTCTCTTTTTTTGGTATTTTGATTTTCTTTTTCTGTGTATGCCCTTTTGGAAGGATAAAGAGGTTTTGACATGCAATTAAGACAAAGTTATGGATTAGTGGTGATATTCACTGCTTGAAAATTGTTAAAAGGAATGTGTAAGTTGTTGAGAAGAATGAAAGAAAAGGAAATAAAAATTAATGGTGTACTCTGCGTTTAGGGATCTCCTAAGAGAAATCTGGCAATGCTGATTTTTACTAAGCTCCCCCTTTTTTCTCACTTCCCTTTTCTTTTTAATGATCAAATGGGAAATTGAACTTTAGGCAGTTTTAATAGAAAGCCAACACTAGTTATTGTTTTGGTTTTTAAATGCTTCAGCTTTTGCCAGCAGGAAGGAGGAGTCTGCTATTTTATTTTCTGTTTGGTTATTCATTTATTTTTTTTGCGAATGAGGTAATGAACTATGGAAGACGCAGAAGTAACCTTAGTCCCACAAAGTGGGAGTTAGAGAGGGTACGATGGAGCGAGGCTATGTTGAAAAGTTTAAAGTTAGGAGCGTCTATGAGAGTGTTTATATAATTTATAAATTTTTTTTATTTAATTGTAATATATATTAAAATAAAATAAATTTTGTAGATTAGTGTCAAATACATATTATTTTTTGTATATATAAATAAATATTATGTAAATATAAAATATTAAAATATATTTGAGTTATTTTATACTATAATTTTATTAATTTTATAATTTTTTTTATTTTTTACTTTTATTTTTAGAAATTTATATGTTTGAGAGATTTTAATTGAGTTGAAAGTGAGATTTTTTCTCAATGAAAATAAAATCTTTACAAGATTTTTACTTTAAAAGAGGAAGAACGAGGTTTTGGCAAACTCGTCACATTGAGAGGACCATGGAACTAAGGGAGTAACTTAAATACAAAACTGTTAGCTTGGGAAGGAGCACACCCCTCATTGATGACCCTAAGATGTACTTGTGGTTCTGACAAGAGTGTATTGGTATAATGATTCGGTAATTCAAATTAACGAAAATAAAATAAATAAAATAGCAAAATAAATACAATAATAATAAACAAATAAATAAATGTGTCTATATATTTAGATGCGTATGTTTCTCTGAAATAATTATGCATTTATGTTTCCACATATGTTTTGTCTTTAAATTTGTTTTTGAACTAATTTTTTTAGTGTACCTTAAGAACACCATAACTACCTCAAAATTATATTTAAGCCAATTATTCATGTCTCAAGCATAAAATTTTGTACTAAAAGATTCAATTATACTTGTTCTACACTCCTAGTATCCCATCAATACAAAGTCTTTACATGAGTTTTTTTTTTGTCACTTGTCTCAACTCTTTTTCAAATCATCATAACCTCACATGCAAACAAAATCTTAAACACAAACACACGTGTGCACACACGCTTACATATTTAAATTATCAAAAATGTAAAACTTTATAAATTTAATTTGATTAAAATTAAAATGTTTATATAGCTCAATTTAATTAATAAAAACTATATATACTTGTTTTTAATTAAAAAGTCTATTTTAAAAATTCTTGCAAAAAGTCTTATTTTGAATTATGTCAACATGTTTATGTATTCAAACATTGCAAAAATATTTTTAAACTATAGAGATAATCTGCCAACCATAATTTAAAAAGAAATCTCTTTAAAAAGTGGCTATTTTTATAATTTAAGCTAATTTTAAGCATTTTTTAGCAACATATTATAATTATACCCTCTTGGACCATTATAATACCATTTTATGCACACAAAACCAGATTTGTTTGCCCATGGTTTTACCTATGGACGGCCAACCAAAATCGCCTTGAAGACTTTATTATTTTTATGCCATGTGCTAGTCCTTTCAATACCATTTTGCTAGGGGTGTAAACATGGTCTGAGATTCGACGGTGGCCCGAATTATGCCAAAAATCCATTACTGTTCAGGCCTAGTCCGGCGCTGGTCTTGGTCCGACCTGTACTGTTCATGAGCTAGGCCTGGGCTGCACCCCCAATCCCGTGGGCTAGGCTGATTCGAGGCCCGCCCGCCCAAAAAGCCCAGTCCAAGGCCTGCTAGTAACCCGCCCATGGATCGGGCCCGAGCTAACCGTTGGGCCTGACTCGGCCCGCCCGCCCACCATTGCCACCAACAGTTAGTTTTTGAAAACGAGCAGTTCGGATCAAATCTGAAAAAAATCGAAGACTCATATTTTTTGACTTCGGGTCCGACCAACAGCTAGTTTTTTTTAAATACAATTTTTCCTATAAATAGGGATGCACATTTGTGATTTTTATTCATCCAAACATCTCTATTCTCTCTACAATCGTCTCTCTAATTTTTTTTTCTAATTACTCAGTAATATTCGATTTCGGTGCAATTGTTAGTGAATCAAGAAGTGAAGATCAAAAATCAAAATCAAGATCAAAAAACAAATCGATCGAGATCAAGATTAAATATCGAAATTCCTTAATTCGGTTTGTTTTATTTTTTGTAATTAAATTTATTTGTTGCAACTTATTTTTTTGTAATTTAATTTATTTGTTGCAATATTTAATTAAATTTTGCATACATTTTTTTTGAATTCTAATTAATTTTTTTAAAATTAAATTTTATTTCATTTTTAATTTTTTAAAATTCGAGTCTCTATTCTCTAATTTATTAATTTATTTCTTACTTTCTAAATTTTAGTCTCTAAAAAAATTAAACTTTCTACCATTTAATTTAGTTATTGTAATATTTATTTAAAATTTGCATACATTTTTTTAAATTTCTAATTAATTTTTTAGAAAAACTAAATTTTATTTCATTTTTAATTTTTTCAAATTTTACCCTCTATTCTCTAATTTTTTTAAAAAAATTTATTAAGATTTTTATAATTTTTTTTATCGATGGATCCAAATATTTTTACCGTTAATGAAAAATAAGATATTTTCACATTTTTACCTACTGGTTCTATTTCCACTCCCCATACTCCTATTCCTAATCCATCATCTTTTCATCAACATCTGCACATGCATCTGTATCTGTATCTGTAGGTTTATCTAGTAAAAAAATTTTAAATGTAGGAATTTAAAAAAAAAAATTTTAAAAATAAAAATGACACCGTTACTGTTAAAGTAAAATATAAAATTTATAATAAATTACTTTCGGGTCATACATCTAATGGCACTAGTCATTTACGTAGACAATCTGATAGTCACCGTAAAAATTCACCTCTTAATGTTACTCCACAAATGTAAATAGATAGTGGTACAACTGGTAATATTATTAATTTTTCGTGAAAACAAACCCGCGCACAAAATTCAGTTGTTGATTATATAATAAAACAAGAATAACCATTTTCAATGAGTGAACAACCAGTATTTGAAGAAATGATACAAACCGAATTTGTTCTGCAATTTCAACGTTTTTTAAAAAAAATTATAAAAAAATATAGTTTTAAGTAGATTTGATGAAATTAAAATTGAGTTGATGGATTTATTTACAAATTTAAAAGGAAAAATTAATTTAACTTCTAATTTATAGACTGCTAGAAATGCTCAAGAATTTCAATGTATTACATCACATTTTATAGTTAATGATTGAAATTTATGTAAAAGAATTTTTTCATTTAAAACTATAGGATTTTTTTATACCGGTCATTTTTAGGTACAGTTACTAGGCAATAACTAGTTACGTAGAGCATTGCAAATAAAATTTTTGTTATTACTTTAAATAATGTTTCTTATAACAATGGATGTGTTAATTATTTAAAAAGTTATTTACAGCTTCTATTATCAGGTTTTTATTTAATGTTCGTTATTTCGCACATATTTTAAATTTAATTGTGAAAAATGATTTAAATATTATAATGAATCTCTTAAAAGAGTTAGGTTAGCAATAAGATGTATAAATAGTAGTGTTAAGAGAGTTGATATGTATAAAAAAATTTGTCAACAAAAAAATATAAAATGTAAAAAATTACGACATGATATAGAAATTAGGTGGAACTCAGCATATAATATATTACAACTAGCAATAAAATAAAGAAAAATAATTAAATTATTTTTTATAATGAATATGGAAACTAATTTTTCTCCATCAATACCTAGTGATTGGGATAATTTAAATGTATATAAAAAATTTTATAAATTTTTTTATCAAGTAACAAAATTATTATTATTTATTTACACTCCTACTACTACATTAGTTTTACTATAATTAAAATAAATTACAACAATATTTAATGAATATTTAATCAATCTAAATTATTATCAAATGATATTTAGTATGAAAGATAAATTTGATAAATATTATAATGAAATAATACATATTTTTGGAATAACTTGCATACTAGATCCTAGGAGTAAAAATATTAGTTTATAATATTTTTTAGAAAATATTTATGGTAGTAGAAACCAACTTGACCCAATAAATAAAATATTTAAATATTTATATGATAAATATAAAACGCATATAATACCATAATCAACACAACCCACAATTAGGATTTCATCTCGAAGTCGTAGTAACGATTGGTCTATAATAAAAAATAAGTGACTTTCTGAGATTCATAGGAGTTCTATCACAGAACTCCAATGTTATTTTGATGCTATAAAAAATTTAGATAAAGATAATTTTGATATTTTAAATTATTGAAAACAGCACAAGGTGTTATGGCCAATATTGACCGCGATAGCTCGCGATATACTTGTCATTCCTATATCTACAGTTACTTCGGAGTCAGCTTTCAGTACAGACGGATAGGTACTGAACGAGACCAAATCCAGACTCACTCTCAAGATAGTCCAACCACTGATAATTACACGAGACACACTTTACGCATCAAAGAGGTATTAAGAAATGGACGAGAATAAAAAAACTCGAAGCAGATATCGAATCTATCACATCCGGAACGCTTGAATAATTATCAGACTCAGATTGAGTTTTTAAATTATTTATTGTATATGCAAACATTATTTTTTACATTTGTAATTTTATATTTTATTTGTCATGTATTTTAAGTAGAGGATAATATAAATAATTGTTAGAATTGTATGCGCCAACCTAATTGGAATGTACTCGACTTATAGTGATGCAATTTTTTTATTTTTTAAAAATATATAATACACTTGTAATATGTAAAATTGTTCACATTTGATTTTTGATTAATAAAATTTATATCGCATTTTATTATTTCAATCGTTCAAGTTTATTATATTTAATTGTTCAACTTATAATTATAATAAATTAATAAACTTATAATAATAAAAACTATAAGCTTATCAATTAATAATAATTTTATAGTAAACAAATACAAAAATAAATTATAAATTAATAAGTTTACTATAAACTTATAAGTTCATAATTTATAGTTTAATAACTAGTCAAATAATAAAGTTATATTTATATAATATAATTAACTAGTAATTAGTTTATAGTTTAACTTAAAATTTACAAACTTATTATAACTTTATTATAATAAGTTAAAATTTAACTTAAAATTTAAAAATAAATACATAAATAAACTATAAACGTAAAATTCAAAAACAAATAATATAATAAATTTATTAATAACTTAAATTTTAAGAACAAATACACAAATAAACTATAAATTTAATAATTTATAATAATAAATTATTAATTACAAGCTTATATAATGTAATAAATTTTAAGTTTATAATTTTTAATTAAACTTAATTTTTAATTAAACTTAATTTTAAACTACTATTATATTATAATTATTTTTTTAAAAAACACTCAAGCCCGTCCAAAGCCCGCCTGAGACCCGTCTAAAGGTCGGGCCCATAATCCATGCTTGAGCTTTTTACTTATAGGGCCTAGGCGACCCTCGAAGAAAAAAATTTAATTTAATTTTACCCAAAAATTTAACAAAAACTCGCGGGACCAAACCAAAATTACACGGTTGCATTTTGCATGCTTTCTCATTAGATCAATATCTTGACACCATCATTACATCTACCCAACCTTTGTGTCTATATCAATCAACCATGATGAGCCCACGTCCCCCTAGCCCACCTTTTCCATGCACAAGAAAAGAAATCTTCTTTTAGAATGCATGAGTCATGTCATGTACCTTTGCATGCTTTTTCATTGAACCACCTTACCTCTCCATCATCATTTCACCCACACTTATTGGTGTTGTAGGGATTTCACCGGTGTCACTCTCCCAGGATAAAACGGCTCCACGATCTCTGGAACACCTCCAAGGATCGGCTGCGAACGCTCTTCGTCTGT
>JAOTRH010136700.1:0-13993 GCA_034768845.1 Heliamphora exappendiculata | reverse complement strand
TATAACTACCAATTAGGATGTGATAATTGCATATTTTTTAATTAATTTGTTATTATTTAATTTGAGTATTTGAACAATCTATTGATCTGCCACTACTATGTTTTTTTATATTTTTTGTCTCTTATAACTTCAGTCGTCACTGTAAGTCACTGAATGATTTTAAAAAAATTGTATTAGTGCTTTTAGCATGGGTTATACCTAGTTTATATATATCCTGAGTGGAGAAAATCATTTTTGCTATTCAACATGATTTGAATCTTATTATTAAGATAATTAGTACAGATCAAAACATGGACAGTCAGTAAGAATTATTAAGAGAATAGGAAATGTGCTGTCACTTTTTGTGTTTTTTCTTTAGATTTACTGAATTTCGAAAACTCAAGCCAACGAAAGTTCAGAACTTCATATACATTGCTGGACGTCTTATTATTCAGGGGAAATTTTGAAGGACATTTTTGAAAATGAAAAATCATTGAATTATTGCTGGACACCATAAAATGACAAGATGAGGCCATTCTCCAAGAAGTCAAACGCCCTTTTGAAATTTTTTGTTCTTACTAGGGAGAATATTGACAATTCTTTGCAAGAACTAGACGCACTGATGTATTAAAAATTGTTGATCTTGCTTTTTATGAAGCCTCAGTACAATTGGTTTGTTTAAATTGTGACTGAGTCCCTAAAAATGTGCAGATTCACGAATGTCCTGCAAGAGCAATAGTTAATTTAGTTAAAGAAGCATTTCGACTGCTCCGGCCTGGGGGCACTTTTGCTGTGACAGATAATTCGGTAATTATTACAAATATTATGTCTTTGTGATACTGAGATTGTATTGTACTGCCAATACTTATTCATATTTAACTCTTTTTATTCTCTTATGCAGCCAAAGTCGAAGATCCTTCAGGTGCAATTCTATTTTTCCCTGCCCACATACATAGAGTCAAAAGAGATATGGAGTCCGAAGGGGAGAGGGTTTTCTTTGGGGCCCCCAACCCCCGCCCAACCTCTCTTCGAATTTGGTTTTTAAGTATCAGTTGAAAATAAGAGGAAAATAAGAGTATTAAATGATGTTGGACATTGTTTCCTTATGAAATCAACTGATTAAAGATGGCATATGGTAAAATAGAAGAGTTTTTCACCTTTGGATTCTCAAAAGCACCTAGGTATTGTTTGTTTACCAATATTTTAATAATATAGACCACCATTTTGAACCCAAGCAGTTGTGCAAATTCAATTTTCTTTTCCTTTCTTTTGTCTTCTTAGACGCAAAATGGAGTACATCTATACAAACTTAAGTACGCATGTCGATGTAGTTCCATGTTCAGCCGTCTGAACTCAAAAATAGCACTAATGCATGGCTAAATCATCATTGTCCATCTCTTTATGTTTTATTATTCTATATGAATCAGGATGTCCAAGGCTCATCCCATTGTTAACAACAATCATCATTTGGGCTTTGTTCGTTTCGAAGTAAACTATTTAGCAATAAAAAAAAATTTCATGTAAAATTATTCTGCAAAACATAATATTTTGGGATAATTACACTTACCTCCCATGAGATTTAAGCTTATTACATGGACCTCTCATGTGGTATCTGAAATTACATTGTACTCATTTCTGGTTTGTTTTTATATTTCACTTTAACTCTTCTGTTAGTTGACTGAACGGAAATTGATTTTACTGTTAAATATTATATTTTTTTCCCATTTTACCCCCCTCTCTCTCTCTCTCTCTCTCTCTCACACACACACACACACACACACACACACACACAAGCAAACCCACCGCAACCATGTAACAAACGAATAATAGATTATCAGAAAAACTTAGCCTCTCAATTGGAGAGGTCCACTTTATATAATAATTAGAGAGGTATGTACAGCAAAACCCTAATGGACCCTTATAGCTAACGGGCCTATCTAGAGATATTATATATATACATCTAATAATATTACTAACACTCCCTCTCAAGCTGGAGTATAGATGTCAATCATGCCTAATTTGTTACAAATATACTGAACTCGTGGATCCACTAATGATTTGGTAAAGATATCTGCGAGTTGTTTTGTTATCTTTACAGGACCTAAGGATATAATACCATTCTGACACTTTTCTCGGACAAAATTACAATCAACTTCAATATGCTTTGTCCTTTCGTGAAATACTGGGTAATTGGCGATATGCATAGCTGTTTGGTTATTACACCACAACCTTGTAGATTCCGTCATAGGCATGCCAATCTTTTCTAGGAGCTGTCGTGTCCACATAATCTCAGTAGTTACCATTCCTATGGCTCGGTACTCAGCTTCAGCACTTGACCTTGCTACAACGGCCTGTTTCTTGCTTCTCCAAGAAATCAGATTCCCCCCAAGAAATATAGAGTATCCTGAGGTCGATCGCCTATCACTGGGAGATCCTGCCTAATCTGCATCCGAATATCCCTCTAGGTTGAGGTGTCTATGATTCTTGAAAACTAGTCATTTACCAGGATTAGTTTTCAAGTATTTCAATATACGAAGCACCGCCTGCCAATGATTTGTTCTCGGAGACTCCATGAACTGACTCACCACACTTACCGCCAAGGCAATGTCTGAACGTGTCATGGTGGTGATATAATTCAAAATTTCCACTAGCCGTTTATATCTGTCTGGATGAGAGAACAACTCACTATCATCATCTTTGCCCAACTTTTGACTCGGATCCATAGGAGTCTCACTGTCTCTGCTCCCTTGAAACCCTGCCTCAGAGAGGATGTCAACCACATTTCTGTTGGGAGAGGAAGATACCATCTTTCTTCTGTGCCACTTCCATGCCAAGAAAGTACTTAAGGGCCCCCAAATCTTTGGTTTGGAACTGGCTCTGTAAGGTGTTCAGATTACTGATCCCAGCAGTGTCATCACCTGTAATCACAATGTCATCAACATACACAACTAGCATAAGAAATCCAGTCCCGAGCGACGGTAAAAGATACTCGGATCCTTCCCACATTAGTGTATGCCAAACGTCTGAACCATAGAACTGAATCGACCAAACCTAGCCCGTGGTGACTCCTTAAGGCTATAAAGGGAGCGTTTGAGGCGACAGACTTTCCCATTCTCCCCCTGAGCAATAAACCCTGGAGGTTGCTCCATGTAAACTTCCTCCTGTAGATCTCCATGTAAGAAAGCATTCTTGACGTCAAGCTGATGCAAGGGCCACCCGCGAGTAGCAGCTAAAGAAATGAGCAAGCGGACAGACGTCATCTTAGCCACGGGCGAGAATGTATCAAAGTAATTCACTCTATAAGTCTAAGCATAACCCTTGGCCACCAATTGAGCCTTCAACCGGGCTAACGAACCATCAGGGTTGACCTTAATAGTGTATACCCACTTGCAGCCAATAGCGTGCTTATTGGGAGGAAGGGGAACGAGCTCCCAAGTTTGATTATATTCCAAAGTTGCCATGTCTTCTGCCATAGCCCGGCGACAACCAGAATCAGTGACGGCCTCTTGTATGGTCCTGGGAAGAGACACAAAATCTAGGGTGAAAATCAAGGTAAGACCCGGATCCGTCTCATTTTTAGACTTATGTATATATGATGTGTTTTGCATATATATTTCTACGAAGTATGATTTACTCGTTTTGATGCATATTTATATTTATCTGAGCATGCAGGGTTGGTTCCTGGGGTTGTATGAAGTTGCAATGCGAATTTTAAAATTTTCAAAAAAAGAAGAAGATATTTTCGAGATATTTTGACTATAAATATCTTTTGTGAGATATTTTTATCAAAATATCTTATTCTCTCTCTGTTGCTTTAAACTCACCAAACGCTCTGCCTTCTCTCTAACTTCTCGAGGGCCCAGGGTTTGGTTTTTGATAAACCAACTGTTGATCCGTAGTATTGGCATCGTGGTCTACGCATCCATCCGGACTGAATTCTATTCTGGCGAAGCTCGATTTTGCACGTGGATCGAGACATCGAGTTTTGAACTCACCGAGGTAGGATCTTAGGCTGTATAACTGTTAGAGGGTACTACATGTAATCCTGGGTGTTTTTACCGTATAAATCGCGTGAAAATCATCTTTGTTTCAAAGTTAATGTTTTGGTTCAAAAACTCTTTTTGGGTGTTTCGGTTGGATGAAATGGGGTGTTGGATGTTTTTTTTGAGGGTTTGTGATAATCCTAAGCTAAGATGTGCTTGTGGATATAAAAAACAAGAGTTTGGAGGCTTGATTTGAGGTTTGGAACCCAAAAACCGTAGCTTAAAAACCAAATTCTGGGTTGATCAGTCGATTGGATCATCAGATCAGTTGACTGGATCTTGTTCTTGGGCCATCAGTCGACTGGACTAGTGGGTCAGTCGACTGAAATCTTTCTGTTTTGGCGCCCAGTCGACTGGATTAGAGGGTCAATCGACTGGTTTCTTTTTGTTGGGCCTTCTTTTGGTTTCCAGCATGTTTTTAGTCGACTGGGGGCTTGGGCCAGTCGACTGGGGCCTTGTGTGAGTTGTTGGTGAAGTTTTGGTGGTTTGATGGTTGGGTTTTGGCTTCCCTCACTTCCCTCGGTTGGTTTTTAAAGCGATGGATTTGTGAGATCTTGCTTTCGGATGTTGGTTTTAAAGGAGTGTGGTCTGAAATGGAGTTTTTACGGAAACTTGGATAAATAGATTTTCTTTGGAGGTTTAAAGCTAACCGTTGGGGTTGAGTCTCACTTTCTAAAACGTTTGCATGAAAATTGGTTTCTACATGTTTGTTTGATCTTCATGGATTGGATCTCTTTATATACATGTGTTGTATATCTATTTTGTGACTTGATTTTGAAATGTTCTCCATAGATGTACCGTGACAGTGGGTATTGTTGAGTTGGGCTTCCATTGCTCTTCGGTGTAAGTCTGGAAATGTGCGCAGCGTAGGTGCTCTGTACCTTCGGGTTAGTCCCTGTAAGTTGAGTATGTGTGGGTGCTTTATACCATCGGGCTCAGGTTCATAAATTAAGCAGTAGGTGCTCTGTACCTTCGGGCTAGTTCCTGTAAATTGAGTGGTTCGGTTGCCTCCGTGAATGGCGTTGTTGTTGTGACTCCATATAGAACTTGTCATTACTAAGTCTACGGGTTCAGGGTAATGGATGAGAGCTTATAGTTGCTGCCTTTGTCTATGCGGCAGAGTCGGTACATATGATTACATTTATTGTCCCTTCGGCTGCGTGTCCCGAGTCGAGAATATTGTGCTTTACTGCTTTTCCTTAACTGTTGCATGATATCTGTCAGAATTATATGCATAGTTTCAAGGATGGAAAAACTGTTGGTTTTTGACAGAAAAACCTTTGTGGCTTTTGTGGTCAAGTTAGCTCCCACCATATGATTGCATGACCTGTATTACTATTTACAGTCTTTTTTCAATTGGGTTTCGGCTCACGGTGTGGGATTCTGTTAAAACTCTTTTCAGGTGAGAACGTGGAGTAGATCTAGTTGCAGAGGTAATGGAAGACTTGCTGTTGTTTTTCCTTTTTTGAGGCGTGTACTTACACATGTGACGCCTGTTTAGACTGGTTTTGTACGCCTTTTGGGCAATATACTTATCCATGTATGAGATTGCGTGATTACTGTTTATGAGAGATAACTTGGGGATCTTTATCCAAATGCTGTATTTTAATTATCAACTGTGAAATTTATTTTTCTCAAATGGGTGTTTTGGTGGGTTTTCGCATGACCCGGATGTTTGGGGCGTGATAACTTGGTATCAGAGCTCTGGGTTCGAATACCTATGAGCCATGGGAATGAGGGTACATCACCTTGCGAGGATGTATGTGTGCTTGATTGCATGTGTTATAGCGTTTCCCTAACATAGCATGATAAACTTGTGATGCATACGTGGGTATGGAGGTTGAGTCTTAGGATTGATTAGTCTTTCTTTTGGGTGTTTGGATTAACAAACTTGGGAGTCATGTTAGAGACGCGTTTCGTGAACGTGATTTCTAGCAAGGAATCTAAGTAGGTTATCCAGATAGACGAGTCTTTTTTGTCGGTTCTCCTCGGTATGTGAGATGTGATGACATGATATTACGTGGCTATGTGTTAGCATGCTTATCTGTCTTTTACGTTAGTAATAACATATTGTATGGATTCTTATCCTATTATGTTGCTTTCGTATAGAGTTATGCCCACGCTGTGGTTCTGGCCGAAGGGACGTTCCAGTCCCAGATGTTGGGGATGCTAATGCACCCCAAGGACCTGCTGCTGAGGGAGATCTGTTGTGTGAGATGGTCGGCTCCATCCGGCAACTAGCTGAGGCCACTAGGGGAAGGGAGAGTGTACCCGAGCCGAAGGCGACGATTGCGATGCGTGAGTTTCGCCGTCTGGACCCTCCTACCTTTTCTGGAGATCCCAATCCCACGGTTGCCACTGAGTTGCTGGAGATGGTTACCAGGATCCTAGATTCGCGTCAGATTGTGGAAGATGATATGAGGGTTATATGTGCTGCTTTTTAGTTGAGAGGGAGTGCTCACATGTGGTGGAAGTTCGCCAAGACTATAGTGGCAGGCACTTGGGATGCATTCACGAAGGCATTCTTGGAGAAATACTTTTCGGCAACTCTGAGGGATCGCTATAGAGAGGACTTCCTGTTTCTAACGCAGGGGACGATGACAGTGCTTGAGTATGAGGCTGAATTTACTAGCCTATCTAGGTTTGCACAGGAGATTGTACCTACAGATGAGTTCCGTGCAAAACGGTTCAAGAAGGGTTTGAGGCTCGCTATCCGAGACAGCGTGGCAGCATTCAGGATACAGGTCTTTACAGAACTGGTGGAGATTGCCATGAAGGTGGAGGACACTCTGAATGAGACGCGCAGAGACAGAGACAGTCGGGGACAACAAGGTGAGGGACACTCACAGGGTCAGGGGCGCAGGAAGAACAAGCGCTGACGGACATCTGGTCCAAGTTCGCATCCAGTGGGGTCGTATCTGCCTCAGTCTTCTGCATCCACACCTCCTGTAATCTCAACGGGACGGTCAGACCAGAGGGCGCTTTGTCATAGATGCCAGAGGCCAGGGCATCGTGCGGCTGAGTGCAGGAGTGCAGCGCCTATTCAGGCACAGTCGCAGTCGCAGGCACAGGGGAGGGGGCCAGTGATATGTTTTGAGGGCGGCCAATCTGGGCACATCCGCAGGGACTGCCCCGGAGAAGGGAGTATGCAGAGTACAGCAGGCACATCAGCTGTCCCATCTAGCTAGGGACGACAGACGTATCAGCAGCCGAGAGCTCAAACGTCTAGATTTGTAGAAGGGGGTGCATCAGTGCAGTCAGGTAAACAGTTAGCAGTCCAAAGCCGCAGTGGACCTACCAAAGCTTACGTTCTTGCAGAGCTCAGTTCTTCTAGAGCACCGGTCGTACCCGATGCCGATGCTACCACCTCCGTGATTAAAGGTACCTTTCTGGTCTACAGATCATGGGCCAGTGTTCTTATCGACACCGAAGCATCACATTCATTTATATCATTCGGTTTTGCATCTACTTTTGGGTTGGAAATGGACTGGTTAGTACTATGTGCGTGGAGACCCCAGTTAGTGGGAGTGTGAAATTGAGTCTTGTCTGTAGATCTTGTGTGTTGGAGGTCGCCGGTCGTTGTTTAGAGTTCGACCTTGTTATTCTAGACATGACCGCGTTTGATGTCATCTTAGGGATGGACTGGTTGACCACCTATCGCGCTTTTATGGATTGCGATCGACGGAGGGTGACGATTTGTACCCCAGCGGGAGATTGCTTTTGTTTTGTGGGAGGTCGGAATGAGGGTTTGAGGTCTATACCAGGCGTTGTGCGGAACCAGGGCAACCTGGGTTCCCTCTTTGCAGCCCTTATGTTAGATGAGGTAGTTGGGGTTCGAGGAGAGTTACCTCCAGTAGTTTGCGACTACCTAGATGTCTTTTCAGACGATCTGTTTGAGTTGCCGCCGAGCCGAGAGGTAGAGTTCTCTATTGATTTGGTTCCCGGAGCTGCTCCCATATCTATATCGTCCTATCGTTTTGCACCCGCTAGTTGCGTGAACTTAAGGTACAACTTCAGGAGTTGCTAGACAGAGGGTTCATACGCACGAGTACATCGCCGTGGGGAGCTCATGCTCTTTTTGCCAAAAGGAAGGATGGATCTTTGTGTTTGTGTGTCGACTACCGGAAACTGAACCAGATAACAGTGAAGAACAAGTATCTGATGCCGAGGATAGACGATTTGTTTGATCAGTTGAAGGATTCGAGCTGCTTTTCAAAGATAGACTTGATATCAGAATACCACCAGCTGAGGATTAGGGACAAGGACATAGCGCAGACTGCTTTTCGGACTCGCTATGGTCACTACGAGTTTCTAGTTATGCCGTTCGTTCTGACGAACGCTCCTGCTACGTTCATGAGTTTGATGAACCAGATATTCCATCCTTATCTGGACAGTTTTGTAGTGGTGTTTGTGGATGATATTATGATATATTCACCTACTAAAGAGGCACATGAGGATCACTTGCGGATCGTGCTACAGATTTTAAGAGAGCATCGCTTGTATGCGAAGTTCGAAAAGTACGAGTTTTGGATGTCTGAGGTGAGGTTTTTGGGACACGTAGTGTCGACAAACGGGGTAGCTGTGGATTCGTCAAAGACTGATGTTGTGACCGATTGGTGCGATCGAAGAATGTCTTTGAGATTCACAGTTTTCTGGGTTTGGCATGCTACTATCGACGGCTCGTAAAGGACTTTGCTAGACTTGCTGCACCAATGACGCGTCTGACGTGGAAGGGAGTTGTGTTTGTGTGGAGTGAGTCCTGTGAGTTAGCATTCTAGGAGCAGAAGACGAGGTTGACTAGTCCACCAGTGCTGATCATTCCAGAGCGAGGCTTGGGATATACTGTGTACTGTGATGCATCACATGACGGTCTTGGTTGTGTTCTGATGCAGGAGGGTAAGGTTGTAGCCTACGGTTCTCGATAGTTGAAGACACACGAGCAGAACTACCCGACACACGATTTGGAGTTGGCAGCTGTGGTCTTCGTCTTGAAGACATGGCGTCACTATCTGTATGATGAGCATTTCAAGATTTCTCCGATCACAAGAGCTTAAAATACTTGTTTTCGCAAAGGACTTGAACTTGCGCCAGCGACGATGGATGGAGTTGTTGGGGGATTATGATTTTGACTTGCAGTACCATCAAGGGAAGGCCAATGTTGTGGCTAACGCTCTCAGCAGGAGATCTCACGGGTCATTAGCTTCTGTGGCTACACGTGAGTGGAGCATGCTTGGAGTGGTTGGAGAGTTTGATTTGTGCCTCAGGGAGATCGTGACGGGTGCCACTTTGTTTTCAATAGTTACTCGACCAGCGTTGATAGCACGTGTACTAGAGGTCCAGTAGATGGATCAGGAGGCTCAGATGATACGAGACCGCGTTGCTAGTGGTGAGGATACAGCAAGATGGATTGTGGGTTTTGATTAGAGTCTGAAGTTGGCAGGCAAGTTATTTGTGCCAGAGTCATGCCGAGCTGAGTTATTGCATGAGTGTCGTCATTCTCGTCTTGCCGTGCATCCTGGAGGCACGAAAATGTACCATGACTTACGTCGTCAGTTTTATTGGATAGGGATGAAGCGAGATTACAGTTTGTTTCCCGATGCCTCACCTGTCAGCAGGTAAAGGCGGAACACCAGAAACCGGCAGGATTGCTATAGTCGTTGCCTATATCGGAGTGGAAGTGGGAGCACGTCACGGTGGATTTTGTGTCAGGACTTCCTCGATCACCTAAGGGACACGACGCCGTATGGGTTGTGGTTGATAGGTTGACTAAGTCTGCGCACTTTCTCCCCATCCGAGTGAGGGATTCGGTGGAGCGACTGAGTGGCTTGTACGTCAGGGAGATAGTCCGGTTGCATGGAGTGCCAGTGTCTATTGTTTCTGACCAAGACCCGCGCTTTACATCGCGCTTTTGGCAGAGTCTTCAGAAGGCTTTGGGGACGAACTTGATGTTCAGTACTGCTTTTCATCCCCAGACGGATGGTCAGTCTGAGAGGACTATACAGATTCTGGAGGATATGTTGAGGTCTTGTATCCTTGATTTCAGGGGTTTATGGGAGGACCATCTACCGTTAGCAGAGTTTGCATACAACAACAGCTATCAGTCCAGTATTGGGATGGCACCGTATGAGGCGGTGTATGGTAGACCGTGTAGGTTACCAGTGTGTTGGACAAACATGGGAGAGACCACAGTCTTGGGGCTCGACATGGTACGGGAGACGACGGAGAAGGATACGGTGATTTGTCAGCACCTTGCTACAGCGCAGAGCCGCCAGAAGAGTTATGCAGATCAGAGGAGGCGACCTTTGGAGTTTACAGTGGGAGATCATGTGTTCCTGAAGGTCTCGCCACGCAAAGGTTTGATGAGGTTTGATCGTAGCGGGAAGCTATCACCGCGCTTCATTGGGCCTTTTGAGATCCTTGACAAGATTGGGGAGGTTGTTTACCGTCTGGCTTTTCCACCTCAGTTAGCATCTGTGCACAACGTGTTTCAAGTTTTTATGCTTCGGAGGTACGAGCCTGATCCTTCACATGTGATAGATTGGACCGAGCTGAGAATCAATGAGGATGCTACTTATGAGGAACGTTCGGTGAAGATTCTTGACACAAAGGAGCAGGTGTTGCGGGGGAGAACAATTGTTTATGTCAAAGTCCTATGACTTCATCACGGGGTTGAAGAAGCTACATAGGAGCTGGAGTCTGAGATGCGTACTAGATACCCGGAGCTTTTTCCTTTGTGACCTTATAATGAATTTCGGGGGTGAAATTCCTTAAGGGAGGGAGAGCTGTGAGACCCGGACCCGTCTCTTTTTGAAACTTATGTATATATGATGTGTTTTGCATATATATTTCTACGAAGTATGATTTATTCGTTTTGATGCATACTTATGTTTATCTGAGCATGCGGGGTTGGTTCCCGGGGTTGTATGAAGTTGCAATGCGAATTTTAAAATTTCAAAAAAAAAAGATATTTTCGAGATATTTTAACTATAAATATCTTGTGTGAGATATTTTCATCAAAATATCTCTTCTCTCTCTCTAGCTTTAAACTCACAAAATGCTCTGCCTTCTCTCTAACTTTTCGGGGGCTCGGGGCTTGGTTTTTGATAAACCAACTGTTGATCCGTAGTATTGGCATCGTGGTATACGCATCCATCCGGACGGAATTTTATTTCGGCGAAGCTCGATTTTGCACGTAGATCGAGACGTCGAGTTTTGAACTCACCGAGGTAGGATCTTAGATTATATAACTGTTAGAGGGTACTACATGTAATTTTATGTGTTTTTACTGTATAAATCGCATGAAAATCATCTTTGTCTCAAAGTTAGGGTTTTGGTTCAAAAACTCTTTTTCGGCGTTTCGGTTGGATGAAATCGAGTGTTGGATGTTTCTTTTGAGGGTTTATGATAATCCTAAGCTAGGGTGTGCTTGTGGATATAAAAAACAAGAGTTTGGAGGCTTGATTTGAGGTTTAGAACCCAAAAATCGTAACTTAAAAACCAAATTCTGGGTTGATCAGTCGATTGGATCATCAGATCAGTCGACTGGATCTTGTTCTTGGGCCATCAGTCGACTGGACCAGTGGGTCAGTCGACTGAAATCTTTTTGTTTTGGCGCCCAGTCGACTGGATTAGAGGGTCAGTCGACTGGTTTCTTTCTGTTGGGCCTTCTTTTGGTTTCCAGCTTGTTTTCAGTCGACTGGGGCCTTGTGTGAGTTGTTGGTGAAGTTTAGTGGTTCGATGGTTGGGTTTTGGCTTCCCCCTCACTTCCCTCAGTTGGTTTTTAAAGCGACGGATTTGTGAGATCTTGCTTTTGGATGTTGGTTTTAAAGGAGTGTGGTTTGAAATGGAGTTTTTACGAAAACATGGATAAATACATTTTCTTTGGAGGTTAGGAGCTAACCATTGGGGTTGAGTCTCACTTTCTAAAACGTCTGCATGAAAATAGGTTTCTACATGTTTGTTTGATCTCCATGGTTCATGGATTGGATCTCTTTGTATACATGTGTTGTATATCTATTTTGTGACTTGATTTTGAAATGTTCTCCATAGATGTACCGTGACAGTGGGTATTGTTGAGTTGGGCTTCCATTGCTCTTCGGTGTAAGTCCGAAAACGTGCGCAGCGTAGGTACTCTGTGCCTTTAGGTTAGTCCCCGTAAATTGAGTATGTGTGGGTGCTTTGTACCCTCGGGCTCAGGTCCCGTAAATTAAGCAGTAGGTGCTCTGTACCTTCGCTCTAGTTCCCGTAAATTGAGTGAATCGGTTGCCTCCGTGAATGGCGTTGTTGTTGTGACTCCGTATAGAACTTGTCATTTCTAAGCCTACGGGTTCAGGGTAATTGATGAGAGTCTATAGTTGCTGCCTTTGTCTATGTGGCAGAATCGGTACATAGGATTACATTTATTGTGTCCTCTCGACTGCGTGTCCCGAGTCGAGAATATTGTGCTTTACTGCTTTTCCTTAACTGTTGTATGATATCTGTCAGGATTATATGCATAGTTTCAATGATGGAAAAACTGTTGGTTTTTTACAGAAAAACCTTTGTGGCTTTTGTGGTCAAGTTAGCTCCCACCATATGATTGCATGACCTATATTACTGTTTACAGTCTTTTTTCTATTGAGTTTTAGCTCACAGTGTGGGATTCTGTTAAAACTCTTTTCAGGTGAGCACGTAGAGTAGACCTAGTTGCAAAGGTAATGGAAAACTTGCTGTAGTTTTTCATTTTTTGAGACGTGTACTTACACTTGTGACGCCTGTTTAGGCTGGTTTTATACGCATTTTGGGCAACATACTTATCCATGTATGAGATTGCATAATTACTGTTTATGAGAGATAACTTAGGGATCTTTATCCAAATACCGTATTTTGATTATCAACTGTGAAATTTATTTTCCTCAAATGGGTGTTTTGGCAGGCTTTCGCGTGACCTGGATGTTTGGGGCGTGACACAAGCACTGAGTAGAAGTAGAAAGTCCCTTATAGGATTGCACATAAAGAGGATTGTCACGACATTGGCGATAATTTTTACGATGAGTAATAGGAGCATTACTTACAGTCTCACGGGAGGATGAGTTGGGATTCGGTGGCGGGATGACTTTCTCGGTAGAGGCCGCGAGAGTAGACTCACCATCTGGTAGAGGTCCTGAACTAAGAGTTAGAGCCTGCACTAAAATAATACGATATAACAAGAAATCAACATCTACATGGGATGGGGCAAGATTCGACTGGATAGAAGACGGATAGTACGATTGTGACTCGATAAAGGTAACATCACATGACACCACAAATCGACCAAGATCAGGAGAATAACACCGATATCCTTTCTGAGTTCATGAATACCCAAGGAAGATACACTTCAAAGCCCGAGCATCTAACTTTGAAATGGATGGACGAGTGTCACGAACATAACATACACAACCAAAGACTCGAAGGGAAAGGGAAAAGAGACAGTTTGGGAAAAAGGACGGAATGTGGGGTCTAGCCCTTAGAGAACAGTTGATGGCATCCGATTAATCAAGTAACATGCCATAATGACAGCTTCACTCCATAATTGCTTTGGTACCTTCATGTGGAACATAAGGACACGAGTCACCTCGAGAAGGTGACAGTTCTTCCTTTCTGCAACACCATTCTGTTGTGGTGTATTTGGGCTGGAGAACTGATGGATGATACTGTGCTGGGTAAGAAATGTTGACAGTTGATTTGAAAAATATTCTCCACCGTTGTCACTGCGGAGGCATCGAATGATAGTATTAAATTGATTCTTCACTTCTGCATAGAATGATGAAAATAGGGAACATAATTCAGACCGATGCTTCATTAAATATAAAAAAGTAATTCTTGAATAATCATCTACAAATGATACAAAATAACGAAAGTCCAATGCCGAAAGTACAGGACACGGACCCCACACATCGGAATGAACAATCTCAAAAGGGGAACTAGCTCTTTTATTTAGTCTCGGGTAATAT
>JAOTRH010136689.1:0-13994 GCA_034768845.1 Heliamphora exappendiculata | reverse complement strand
TAGATTGGTATTAACATGAAAAAGAAATGCTAAGTATAAAATAAAAGATGTACAAAAGAGAAAATTCTACATTAAAATAAAGTTTACTTATAAAGAAATTTAAAAGAATAATTTTATAATAAAAGAGAATCTAAAGATTTGAAGGAAAAGAAAAATGTCACACAAGAAAAATTATGCTAAAATGAAAATGTTAGAAAATATTTATTTAAACTATTAAAAGAAAACCTAACAATTCATATTTTACATTTAAAACAAAAGGAAAAGAAAGTAAAAGAAAAAAAAAATACATTTCAAAAATAAGGATGTGATTTAAAGACTTTTTATGATTTTTGAATTTAATAAAGAAAAAAAAAGATAAGATGAGATAAAATGTCATGAAAAGAAAGTAAAACTTTAAAAGAAAGAAAATGAAACTTTAACAGATAAAATAGGTATTAACATTGAAAAAAAATACTAATAAAGCAAAGTTAAATTAACATTAAAAGAGAAAGAAGAGAAAAAAAATATTATATAAAAAAAATATTTAAAGCTAATAATGAAAAAAAAATAAAATGCTAGAAAAGAGAAATTATACTAATATTAAAATAAAAGTAAAGAAAATGAAAAATAAAAACTAGTAAAGAAGCATTAAACTAACACTGTAATAAAGGAAATGGTGCATTAAAAAGAAATTAAAGCTATTGGTAAGAGAGAAAATAAATGGGGTAAAAAGAAAAAGCTAAAGAATGAATTTTACACTACTATTGAAAGAAAAGAAAATTAAATAAATAAAAGCTAGGAAAAAAATATTAAACTAAGAAGAAAATGAAGCCAAGAAAGAAAAAAAAATGAAATAAAGTGCTAGTATAAGAAATTAGACTAACTAAGAAGAAGAAAAAGGAAAATGAGTGCTAGAACATTCGATTAACATAAAAAGAAAAGAAAAAAAAATTTAAAGTAAATGCTAATAAAGAAAATTAAACTAATGCTAGCAAAACAAAAGAAATTAAAAAAATAATTATTTATCTTAAATGTGAAATGTAGCATTGATTACTAAATTCACATAAATATAAGTGCATTATTATAACAATTAACAACATTAATTAGTTGTAATTGTCAAACTATTTTAGCACTATTTAATGAATTAATTAAAGATAATGTGCTTAGTGTGAAAGTGTAAATTAAGCAACTAATTAAGAATACTAAACTAAATGAAGCAAATTAGATAAGAAACAAGGTTAACTATACGAATGAAAGAAATACACAAATTAAAAATGAATTTAACCCGATCACTCCAAAAGAGAGAATGCGGAGTTAGAAGGATCGGGAATCCAAACGAAGTACCTGGATTGTTAGGGAATCCTCAAATTGGGAATGTGCTCCAATGGCCGATCATCGGGTGGTGATCCAAGCAAGACTTCGACGTCGGTTGGAGGTTTGGCAGGGTTTTGGCGTCGGGGCTCGGGATTGCTCGGTATATTGGCAGAGTTTCTCTCACTCAAAAATTCGTACTGAAAACGTACGCTGGGGTACAGTATTTATAAAATTCTTCAACCAATGAGATGTTGCCACGTTTTGGGACACGTCAGGTCATTTGAAGTTGGCGGTCGCTATAATCTAAGATGGCAGTCGTCATGTTTTTTAAAGGTTCCACAAAGTTCTATAGCGGTCGCTACAATGGAAGTTGGCGGTCGCCATGATGAAAGGTGGCGGTCGCCACTTTGGGCTAGGGTTTCTACAAAGTTCTATGGCGGGCGCTATGAAGAGAGTTGGCGGTTGCCTTACTTGGGCTGCAAGTTTCGATGGTTCGTCAAAATTTCATTGGTTTGAAGGTTTCGGGTTCAAATACCGAGCTTGGATCACTTTCCGACAATCGAATCGAGGCACTATTCCACTTGTTTTCATCATCGGATTCGCCTAAGATTAAGCGGGGTCAAATTGGGGTGTCTACACGCTGTGGTTGACTTAAATCGCCATCACTTGATTTTCTAGATGAACTAGTATGACAAGCCTCTACCTTGATTGCTACACTCTTCTTCTGACTTTTTGACATACTCTGCTTATAAGCTTAACCAAGCCGTAAATGTTTGTGTCACGTGCTATCCCTGCTGGACTCTGTCTGTATGGTAATGGTAACTCCACCTACCTCTGTGTCCTCTATCAATGTGTAGAGACCATCCACTTTTTGCCCATTCATGATAACTAAAGATCATTTGTTGATCTTCATTGCTCCGCCCTTTGCTGTGAACCCACAACTCAGAGAATCCAATATTTCCATAGAAACCAAATTCTTCTTTAACCTTGGAACATGTCTGACATTCCATTAAGTCCTTACAACTACATTAAACATTCTAATTTTTACTGTATTTGTTCCAATGGCATGACAAGTTGAGTTATTTCCAATTAGGACTGTACCCTTATTGCAAGATTTATACGAATTAAACCATTCTTTAAATGGACACATATGATATGAGCATCCTGAATATAATATTCATGATTTTGAAAAAATATTAAAAACAGATAAATTTACATATGAATATAAATATAAATAATAAAAACAGATAAATTTATTTGTCTACTTATTTTTACCTAACAGATAAATTTATCTATTTGCATAAAAACACAAATAATACAAACAGATAAATTTATCTGTATTTTTTATACATATTTTGAAAATATACAAATAAATTTATTTGTCTTCTTTATGCGTGCTTTCAATAAAAGACAGATAAATTTATCTGTGTTCTTTATTAATGTTTTGAAAAGGCATAGATAAATTTATCTGTGTTTGTTATACGTGCTTTCAATAAAACAGATAAATTTATCTATATTTTTTTTACACGTGCTTCTAATAAAAAATAGATAAATTTATATATATTCTTTATACATGTTTTAAAAAAGTACAGATAAATTTATTTATTCTAAGGTATTCTTATACCAAAGGGATCTTGTGCATTAAAATTTTTATGCGATGGATCTTATTGGATAAAAAAACTTATGCTGAATGAAAAACAGTATATAGCTTATAAATTGAACTGTTCACTTATTTTTCGTAAAATACCGAATAAAGTGGTAATTTGATCAAAGTGTAGAAAACTAATATATGTACAAAGATGGTGTTTGACTTGCTTTTAGGGTTAATTTTTAGCTTTTTATAATTAATCTTAGTAATAAGGTTTAAGTTGATTTTTTTGCAAGAAGACTAGCTTTTAAGTTACACTATTTAATTTTTAGAAAAAAGTTAAGTAACTTTTTTTTCATCTCTTAATTCAATAAAAAAAAATAATACATATTTCAAACACCTTAACTTTTTTCAAACAAAATTATTATAATACCTTACATAAAAAGTCAACCATATTCACAAAAATAAAAAAAATTGTGCCATTATCTCAAATACTATAACTTTAAAGCTAATAATAAAGATATTTTAAATATTTTAATAAAAAACAAAAAAGAAAAAAAATTACTATAAAAAATTATTCCAAATACTCTTATTTTTTTATTTAGCTTTTTTTTAAAAAAACTAAACATCTTAAAAGCCAAAGGTTAATAGCTATTCCAAGCATGCACTAAGTTATATATTTTTAAAAAATTTATAACTTCTGTTATAAGTTAAAATTATATTTTTTTAATTTTAATTACAAACTAATATATTTATCAAATATTTATAATTTCTGCCAAACACCGATAAAATCAAATTAAATAACAGCTAGACTTTTAAATACAATAAACAAGAAAAAAACGAAGAAAAGCTTTTGCTTCGTAAATGTTAAAAAATACACAATTTCAAAAATATAAAAAATACAAAATAGTTAATACATATTACATGCAAAATGTCACAAATCTTTACGCTAAGGTCATGGTTGGAATTAAGAATTGAAAGTTTGAATTAAACTAATAGTTCAAAATATACTTTTATTTAATATTTATATGTTAAATTTGTGTTTGAATTTATTAGTCTCGTTTGTGATAATTGCTAATTTTCTTATTTTATTTTATTTATTTTTGTCTTTATTGAACTTATTTTATCTTTTAGTCAAATTAATATTTTTTTTTCTTTCAATAAATTTTTTTAACTTTTTTGCTCATATTATTGAGACCTAAATAAATAAAAACTTTTAGTTAAAAAATAAAAAATTATAAAAACTTTTAGCCCAAACAAAGCCATTATCTGAGTTGAACACTTGGACTGCATATATGAGGAGTAATTAACCACAGAAGAGAGGGTAAGATATTTAGTTTAGAAGGGATAAAGGATTAAAAGTGTGAAAAAAGAAATATAAAATTTATCATAGAAGTAATTAAGGGATACGGGATTTATTTTCACTTTTAATTTTTTGTTTTTTTACTTTTTTGTTCTACTATTTACCGAAATTAGTTAGAATTAAAGTTTAATATTAATTATTTACTTTGCAACAGTATTAGTGATTTTTTTTTTGTCTCCCGGATAATTCATTTTGCTTTTTTTAAAAATATTTTTCTGGTTTTATTTTTTCTTTTTAATTATTAATCTTATATATATATATTTATTTTAGTCATATTTGATAATATTTTTAATTGTGTCTGCTCCATAATTTTTTATCTTTATTTTTTAAAAATAGACTGAAATCAACAATAATGTGAGTTGCGCCAATCAACAAACATTTCTCAAGTCAAATTCCGTTAAAAAAAAATATCAAATATAAAATTTGTAAAAAATAATAGATTTTGTAATTATAAAGTGTGCAGTTATTAAATATAAGAATAATATCAATCTTTTTTGTACAATGGCTTTTTGTCATTATATTATTATTCTTAATTAATTCTTACTAAAATAAATAAATAATTGGATTAAGTTCCCAATAATAAATACTCACTCTATAAAATTTTTAAAAAACAAACTAGACTAAAATAAAAACATTTAATTTAAAATATTTAATATTTTTCAAGCCAATTAATTCTGCAATTGTTAATTCATGCCGATGGTGATCCATATCTAGAACTTCAAATATGGCATACGACACTGTGTGCAATAATTTTTAATTTTATGACTTTTCAATTTTTAGCAAAACAGTTACATCTGCTGACCGATGACATTTTTTTTATTCTTCTTGTTACAAGAAACGGTAAAAGTAAAAAGTAAAATTGACTAAAAATTTTAAAAAATTAAGACTTTTGTGAGAATATTTTCGCCTTGAATTAAATTTTTTAAAATTTAGTCAAAATAGTTATATTTTTAGATTTATTTTATTATAAAAAATAAAAAAATAAAAAATATAAACTAAAAAAAAATTTATTTAAAAAAAAAACCCACAATAATAAACTAAAAAAACCTATACAAGACCTCACTTGACAATCGACGACCTTTTTGTTCACAGTTATTCTGTTAACCCAGAAACTAATATCAAAATTTTACCATCACACGCCCCTCCTCACAGCGCCTTTTCTCCTCCCGCCAAAAGCTTCTTTCTCTCTCATCCTGAGCATCTAAAAGCTTTACTTCTAGCTTCTAGCTTTTTACATTTTATATGAAATCATTACAAATTATATATATACATTAAAAACTATAATAATTTTTATTATACATATTTATTTTTTTATTAAAATTATATTTTTAAAATTTATTCATTAAATTTTATCCAACAAAATTCATATTAAATATAAAAATATGTAAAAATTAATTTAAAAATTATAATATTTTTTTTACTTAAAGCTTTTTTAGCTTAGGTGACTGTTTGTGATACCTTTTAATAAATTTGATTTTTAAGAGGTTTAATTTTTTTTAAATAATAAAAGTAAAAGTGTTTGGGATAATTTTTGTAATAGGTTTTTTGCTTTTTTATTTTTTATTGAAATGTCTAAAATGTATTTAATTTTAACTTTTAAGTTGTAGTGTTTAAAATATTGGCACGATTTTTTTTATGAGTATGATTAACTTTTTATATAAGGATATTATAATAATTTTATTTAAAAAAAATTAGAGTATTTGGGATATATATTGATTTTTTTTTTCATTAGACTAAGAGATGAAAATATGTTAGTTATCATTTTTTGAAAATCAAACAGTGTAGCTTAAAAACTACATTTATGCAGAAAAGCTAGCCTAAGGGCCTGTTTGGGATGTCTAAAAATCTTGTCTTTTAATAAGTTTAGCTTTAAAAAAAAAAAGATGAATAGAAAAGTTAGATTGTTTGGGATAATTTTTGTAGTGATTTTTTTTACTTTTTTGTTTTTTATTAAAATTTTTAAAATAAGTTTATTTTTAATTTTTAAGTTGTAGTGTTTAAAATATTAACACGATTTTTTTTGTTTTTGTGATTAGAGTTGACTTTTTTATGTAAGGTATTCTAGTAATTTGGATTGAAAAAAAATTAAGGTGTTCGTGATATGTAATAGCATTTTTTCTTGAATTAAGATATAAAAAAAAGTTAAGGCATTTTAAAATTTTCAATAAAATGCAAAAAAAAAAAATATTACAAAAATTATCCTAAATAATTTAATTTTTTTATTCTTTTTTAAAAAAAAAAAGTTAAGCCCATTAAAAGTCAAACTTTTTAAATATCCAATACAAGCACTTAGGGCTTGTTTGAGCTAACTTTTAAATTAGTTTTTTTTTTTTGGTAAAAAGACAACTTTTAAGCTGTACCGTTTGATTTTTAAAAAAAGTTAACTAATTTTTTTTTCATCTTTCAATTTAATGAAAAAACCAATATATATTTTAAACACCCCAACTTCCTTTCAAATAAAATTATTATAATACTCCTACATAAAAATTAAACCATACTCAAAAAATAAAAAAAAATCGTGCAAATATCCCAAACACTATAACTTAAAAGCTAAAAGCAATGATATTTTAAATATTTTAATAAAAAATAAAAAAACAAAAAAATTACTACAAAAATTATTTTAAATACTCTCACTTTTATTTATTTATTTTTAAAAAAAAAATAAATCTCTTAAAAGGCAAACTTTAAAACTATCCTAAGAAGTCACTTAAGCTAAAAAAAAAAAAAAAGCTTTAAGTGAAAAACAACTGCTATAATTTATTTATTTATTTATATATATTTTTATATTTAATATGAATTTTGTTTGATAGATTTTAAGGAATAAATTTTAAAAATATAATTTTATAAAAAACAAATATGCATAATAAAAATTATTATATATTTTTAATAAATATATAATTATTTTATATAAATTGCAAAAAAAAAGAAGCTAAAAGCTAAAGCTTTTAGATGTTTAGGATGAGAGAGAGAGGCTTTTGGCTGGGGGGAGAGAAGGCGCTACGAGAAGGCGCGTATGATGCATTTTGGGCAGGGCAAAATTCTGAAATTGATTTTTGGGTTAGTAGAATAATTGTTTTATTTAAAGGCTAAAAATGCCTCTTTTAACCCAAAGATTTCTAGATCTTTAACTTTTTTGTTTTTATACATAAGAATTTTTTTATACATTTTCAAAGATATCGTAATTTTTATTATATATATTTATTATTTATAAAAATTATTATTTTTTTAAATATACTCATAAAAAATTTATTAAAAAATATTTATATTAAATATAAAATTATTTAAAAATAAATTTTTAAAAATTATAACAACTTTAAATCATATTTTTTTTTGTCTTTTGACTTAAGGTCTTGGTTGGAAATTTTGGCATTTTAATTTTTTGGTTAAAAATGTCAAAAAAATCAAAGTTGTAAATTTGACAAAAAAAACAAAAGAGTTAAAAAGTCAAATCAAAATACAAACTCTAAAATATTATATTTAAATTTCAACTATTTTAAAATATGATAATACCACTTATTTATAACTTATTTACTTTACTACTAACTACATATAAATGCTAATATCAAATATGTAGAAAGGTAAAATTATCTATTTTGAATAAAAAGTAAAAAATTAATTTTTTACCCAAACAAACTATTTAAAAAAAGTTAGTTTAAAAACTGAATTACCAAATAACTTATTTTGAACCCAATTTACTTTTTTGGTTAAAAATATAAAAAAATAAAAATACTAATTTTTAAGCTAGTTGCCGATCGAACCCTTAGGCCTTGATTGGCATCCTTGACTTTTTTAGATTTTTTTTAAAAATGCCAAAAAATTAAAATTGCTTGTTTAGCAAAAAAATAATAAAGTAAAAAAGTTAAAAAGTTAAAAAGTGAAAATTGTTCATTTTGAATAAATACCACTATTAACTAAATATAAATATTAATATTAAATATATAAAAAAATAAAATTATTTATTTTGAATATAAAATAAAAAAATTAATTTTTTATCCAAATAACTAATTTAAAAAACGTTAGTTTAAAAGTTAAGTCATCAAACAGTTTACTTTGAACTTAATTTAATTTTTTTATTAAAAATTAAAAAAAAAAAAATAATTTTTAGGATAGTTGTCAATCATGGGCTTAAAATTATTTAAAATTAAATTTTTTAGCTTATTATTTTTTAGATTTAAATCATCCTAGAATTTATTAAAAACACTTTTTTTTTATTTAATTTAAAATAATCTTATAAATAAAAAATCTGACTTGAAAGTCAATTTGGCAAACCATGCCAAACAGTGCCACGGTGCAGTCCCCTTTCCAAACCGCAGAGACGCTTGACCCCCAATATTTTTCGCGCAGGAGAGACTGGAAGAATGTGATGGGAGAAAGGGTTTGTCTCATCTGTGGCATTGAAGGACTGAAGTTGAAAGGTCATGACTTTGGGCAGTACTTTTGACCCAAGTTTTAAATCATATCACCTCTGCCAAATAAATCACATTTCGGAGCTGCTTTTTTTTTTTTTATACTATAATTAAAATGTTAATTTTTAAACTACTGTTTAGTATGTTTAAGATGTTTATATTTTTTAAAAAATATATAATTATATTTTAAATAATAATAATATAACTTTTTTAGGGATAGTATCATGTCCTGTTATGTTTGTGCTGTGTTATATTAGATTTGTATAAAAAATCTTCTCAACACTAAAGGCCCGACTAAAATTTAGCTTAAAAGTTAGGTTTTTTTTTATTTTTTTTGTTTTTTTTTAATTTTTAGTCAAAAAAATTAAATTGTGCTCAAAGTAAATTATTTGATAATTTAACTTTTAAATTAACTTTTTAAAATTAATTATTTGGATAAAAAATTAAATTTTTCGTCTTTTGTTCAAAGTGAACAATTTTATCATTCTATATATTTAATATTAACAATTATGTTTAGTTGGTAGTAGTAATAAATAAGTTATGAATAAGAATTATTATTGTCTTTTAAAAGTGTTAAGAATTTGAATAAAATATTTTCCGAACTTATGTCGTCTCTTTGCTTTTATGGGTTGGGGTCTTTTCTTATTTTATCAACCTACGGGCATTTTCACTCCTCATGTTGGATTATTCTATGCAAATCTCACCCAAGAACTCAAATCTAACCCTAATGATCGACATATTTACTTTTTCACATACCTTTTTGGAAAAACATACCGATTCTCCGACAAAGTCATTGCTAATCTTTTTGGGATGGGTCGGGGCGATTTCATTTATCCTCGACCATCATCAAATTGGATCATGGACCAAGAGTTTACTCCTCTAGAATTTCTTTCCATGGTCGTAAATGGACGGGTGACAAATTTTGCGCTCACCCCGAAATATGCTAATCCTAAACTAGAAGCAAAACTCATCCATCTCATTATCACCTACAATATTCTTTCCCGCAATGGATCTCACAATTATGTCTCATATCTCGATTGCTTTATTATGTGGTGTATCTACACCGGGAGGCGCCTTGATCTTCCCTCTCTTGTATATATGTGGATGCTTTCCCGCGAAAGCACCACGCGCCACACTCTCCCATATGGTGCTCATCTTACACGTCTCTTCGAGTCTTTTGGCTTCTCTCCTTCACCATCGAACTTTAATCCTCCTAAACTCACTGACTTCTTCAATGACAAATCTCTCCGACTTATGGGATATCGGTTAGACGATGGAGCTTGAATTCCTAAAAGTAGTCGAGAAGCATCCCCTATGGATGTCGATGATAAGGATGAAGAGCAAGCTCATGATCAAGCCGATCCTCCTTCATATGCATCTCCACCTTCTCCTACTTCTACTCCTACAGTTGATCCTCCATTATATCCATCCACCAAAACATTTCTCTAGTGCTTCGTAAAATCTTTTACCAAAGAAATCAAAAGGAAAATCAAAAAAGTTCACACTCGCCTCACTCTAATCCGAGGTGAATGCAAGTCGGTCCAAACTCGCTTCACTCGCATTGAAGATGCTCTAGGGATTCCACCCTATACCACCTCAACACTTGATGAGGACACCGGTGGTGATGATGGAGGTGATGATGAGGCCGCCGATACCGAGAATGCCGACAACGATGATTCTTTTGGGTCCCTCATTTTTCGATCATGACAAAAAGGGAGAGAAGCAATAGAAGCAAAATGGATGCTTATTTTTTTTTAGTTTGCTTATATTTTTGGGGATGTACTTATTGCAAACCTTTTAAACAGTGAATGTTTTTTTTGACTTATATGTATGGTTTGGATGTTCAATCATTGAATATATCTTTTTAAATATATATGCATATCCTGAATGGTTGAACTTTAATGCATGACTCATCATATTGAATGGATAAATGTGAATAATATATCATTGATTCTTGAACATGTATATAAAATACTTATATTGCTCTAAAAAATGAAATCATAATGTTAAGTTTTCAAAATGTGCTATTGTGAGGGGGAGTTATTAAAACTCTCAAACATATTTATTCACTCATGTTTATTGCGAGGGGGAGTATTATATAACTTTTTTACATCTTTTTGGTCCTTGTTTTGTCATCATCAAAAAGGGAGAGATTGTTGGCTTAACAAGGCTTCAACGACCATATTTGATGATAACAAACCAAAGTATCTATTTATGCAATTGAGACAATTTATAGGAAATACATGTTAATCATAATAAAAAATACAAAGTCAAAACCATGAAGCATATTCAAGTCAAATACTGCGATAACAAAGTTCTTGGAACAATACAAAAGACAAATGATTGAAGACTTAGTTTAAGGTTTCATTTGTATTACAAAGATATGATCAATGTAAGTTCTCTACTCGTTTAATATATCCTTTGAAGCTCATATGAAACTAAAAGTGAAAAGATATAACTCATGCATATCTATTTCCTAAAATGGATAAAAAGGTTTATCAATAAACTAAACTTGTGCTTAGATTGAGAAACATATTAAATAAGTTTACCTTGTGTTTTAAACATATCAAAACTCATAAAGTTGTTTTTGTTCATTCAAAACTTTCATAAAATGATCTTTAAAAATATGAACCTCAAAGGTTTAGTCGACTAAATTTATATATCAGTCGACTGAAAAACCTACTAAAAAATCAATTTGATGAACCTCAAAGATTCAGTTGACTGAATCTCAATCAATACTAGTCGACTGAAAAACATTCTGAAAAATCAAGTTGAAGAACCTTAAAAGGTTCAGTCAATTGATCCCTTACACTTAGTCGACTGAATGGACTTTTTATGGGTTCAGTCGATTGAAATTATTCTCTTAGTCAACTGAATGTTGCTGAAGTACTGTTCTGACAGAATAATGGCTAGTTTTTCTGAGAACTCTTTAGCAACAACGGCTAGCTCGAAATTTTGACTTTAAAAGAATCATATAATCGATACAAAAGTCCACAAGAAGCTTTCAAAAGGAAATACTCATTTACTACTCATACTTGTGCACTCATATTTCATATTCTTACTCATACTTGTGAGAAACACTTAGAAAATCTCATTGACCTTCATTTGATATATTCCTTGTGAGTGAATTAGTGTGCTATATTATTGTACTCACTTGCTCATTGAAGGAGCCCATTCTTGTACACTCTTTTCATCAAACAATTATTAAAGCTTAGTCACAGCCTTATTCAAGTGAGGGAATATCACTTGGATTTAAGAACTCCTACACTCTTGGTGTAAATGTTTCTCCACCTTGTGAAGGAGAAAGGCATCTCTGCCTATAAAGAGAGATTAGTGAAAATTTTTAAGCGTGTTGCTAGAGGTAAGGACGTAGGCTGGTGCACCGAATCTTGTAAAAATTTTAATTTTATTCCCTCTAACTCTCATACTCTTTATATTTATAATTGTTTGAATATTTATTTATCCACTTAAGATCAAGAAAATATATATTGTATGCTTTAAGTTGAATATCTTGAAAGAAATTTTTTAAATATCTAATTCATTCCCTCTTTTAGGATCACATTACACTCACAATTTATATGGTGAATATTAATTATTGATGGAATTCACATCTCGAAAGATCGGGATTGATGATATCCCTTAAGAAAGTTTATAAGTTTTAATCAGGCTAAACCCTGTTGGTGTATTTGATTATTCGGCGGTCAAATAAGTTAAGCAAAAGGATTTAAGAAATTTGATAGCTCATATATTATTTTGTTGTTGTACGTAGATGATATGCTCGTTGTCGGGCCGTGCATTGAGGAGATTAATAAGCTAAAGAAGCAACTGTCAAAGCAATTTGAAGGATTTGGGAGCTGCCTAGCAAATCCTTGGGATGATGATAGTTAGAGACAGAGCTGCAAGGATCATGAGACTATCTCAGGCAGAGTATGTGAAGAAAATACTGAGCAGGTTTAACATGGATGGTGCAAAACATGTCAGTACGCCTTTAATTTTTCATTTTAGGCTAACAAAGGATCAGCCTCCGAGTATAGAACAGGAGCAGGAGCACACGAGTAAGGTCCCATATGCATTAGCTATTGGTAGCCTGATGTTTGCTATGGTCTGTACTAGACTAGATATCGCACATGCAGTGAGAGTAGTCAATAGATACATGAGTAATCTAGGAAAGCAGCATTGGGATGCTGTAAAATAGATTCTGAGATATTTGAAGGGGACTACAGAGGCATCCTTGTGTTTCACGAGAATAGGATTGAAACTGTAGGGTTATATGGACGCTGACTTAACCGGCGATAGTAACAGTAGGAGGAGCACCATTGGGTTTGTCTACACTTTGGGTAGCACAACAGTGAGTTAGGCTTCAAAGTTGTAGAAAATTGTGGCGCTTTCTACTACAGAGGCAGAGTATGTTGCAGAGATAGAGGCTAGAAAGGAGATGGTGTGGTTACAAGGCCTGATCACTGAGTTGGGCAAGCAGGTTGACGGGGTACACTTTTTAGTGACAGTCAGAGTGTCATTTTTCTTGCCAAAAACCTGACATTCCACTCAAGGGCAAAGCACATACAACTGCAGTATCACTTCATTCGCTCCTTGCTGGACAACAGTCAGTTGCATCTTGAAAAGATTAGTGGAGCGAAGAATCCGACTGACATGCGGACTAAATGGGTCAACATTGACAAACTAAACCTGTACTTGGCTTTAGTTGGTTTTTAGGGTTAAAAGACGGAAGGTTAAATCACACCAGTTTGATTGGTTGTGTTGGTGGTTTCAAGGTGTTAGTGAGTTTGATGGGATGTCTCAAGGCTTGTAGTGATTTTACTTCAAGTGGAAGAATTGTTGAGTTGAATGTGAAGAAAAACCTAGTTTTATGATAGACCAATCAATCGGTGGTATCTATAGGCGAGAAACCGAGAGTAGTGAAAAATCGCTTGATAGAACAATCGATCCGTCTTTAGACCGATCGATCTGTCTACGCGAGAGTCACTTATTATAAGCTGCTAGGGTTGCAACAGCTGCATAAGTTGCGTTATTTTTCTTCTGATATTTTGTATTTCACTCCCAAGAACTCTTCTTCCCTTGTATGCTTCAATCATAATAGTGAAGTGTGTGTTCCTATGAACGTAAGCACGACTTGTCGAACCACGTAAACCTTGTGTTTGTGTGTGATTGACTCTTTTTCTCCACTCTTCATTATTATTTCATGATTTGTGTGATCGCTGTTGATCTTGAGCAGAATTTGTGATCGCGTTCTAATACCCAACACACATTTTTCATCTTCTATCTCCATTTTTAACAAATAAGTTGTACCTTTGGTTCTTATTTGCAATTTTCTCTCTTTATCATA
>JAOTRH010136678.1:0-13995 GCA_034768845.1 Heliamphora exappendiculata | reverse complement strand
TTCAGTTAGGACCTTTAGTGGAATAAGTTTTGGTTCGTACGAGAAAGGATCTAACTCGGGGACAGAGTTAGGGATATTCGATTTTCTCGTACGGTTAGCCTGAGCCCTATACTTTCTCGTGATCCCTCACGTAGGCCCTTATACACACGGATATTTTCTTATCGGTTTCGCTAATTATTTAATTTAATTTGAATGTCGGTTTGGCCGCCGGGAATATTCGGAGATTAAATTGAATAATTGAAGACGGTATTGAAATTTGGCACACCTAGGGATCACTCCCTAGGTGGCCGGCCCTAAGAGGGGTTAAGAGGTTGTTTTAAGGAAAATATATATCTCCTCTTGGTTTTAGGAAAGAGATATATAGTTTCCAAGGATATCTCAAGTGATATATTAAAAAATATCACAAGGAGCCAAAAACTAACCTAATCCCAAGTCCTAGCCGCCGCCCCCTTCTCTCTCCCATGGTGTATTCTTTTTGCTTTGGGAGAAAGGTGTGAGATAGAAACCAAGAAGGAGAAAAACACGAAGATCCGGATTGGTGCCCACTCGCCGAGATCGTCGTGTTCGTTGGGATGTACATGGGAAGATCATTGGATCGTCTCGAATCGTTGTTCTGCATCAAAGAAACTTGTTTAAGTTTCTTAAAGGCATATTTAATCTTGATATATCTATTCTTTGTTATGATTTTTCATGAAAAATGCATGCGCCGTTTTTTACGGTCACGGTGCCGGTTCTTATTTTTTCTTCTGCTTTCCAACAAGACTGATATATGGTAACCATGCCAACGGCAAAGCAAATGTCAGGTCTAGTGCAAAGCATAGCATACATGAGGCTTTCTACTGCCGAAGCATAACGAACCATCTTCATTTTCTCTCTCTCATCAGGTGTCTTAGGATACTGATCATTGGATAGCGTGATTCCATGCCTGAAAGTTCTTGGAATCCTGCATGCTAAAACGAGCAAGGATATCATCGATGTACTTTGCTTGTAATAAGCCTAACATCCTTTATTTCCAATCTTGCATAAGCTTGATCCCAAGGATGTAACTGGCTTCTCCCAAGTCCTTTATATCGAACTGCCCAGATAACCATACTTTAATTGTAGATAATGCCCCCACATCGTTTTCGATGAGCAATATATCATCTACATAAAGTACTAAGAAGATCACCACGCTTTCATCACGCTTCTTGTTGACACAGGACTCATCCGAACTTTGATCAAAATCATAAGATTTTATAGCTTGATCAAACCGAGTGTTCCAAGACCTCGATGCGTCTTTAAGTCTATAAATGGATCTCTAAAACTTACACAACATGTGTTCCTGGCCCTTTGTAATGAATTCGTCTGGCTGTGTCATATAGATACATTCGTCAAGACTTTCGTTAAAGAAAGTTGTCTTGACGTCCATTTGCCAGATTTCGTAATCGAAATGGGCGGTAATGGATAAGAGAATTCGGATAGACATAAGCATGGCTAAGGTTTCCTCATAGTCGATCCCTTATTTTTGAGTGAATCATTTAGCAGCAAGCCTAGCTTTAAAGGTTTCAACCTTCCCGTCTACTCCTCTCTTCCTCTTGTAGATCCACTTGCATCCAATGGGTTTTATCCCTCTAGGTGGTTCTACAAGTTTTCAGACCTGATTAGAATACATAGATTCTATCTCTAAATTCATAACTTTTGCCAAAGATCTACATCTTTGTCTTGTAGTGCTTCATTGTAGTTACCAGGCTCGGTATCCAGTTCTGATAGCATCCTGTCAAAAGACTCTCCTAAGAACATATATCGGTCAGGTTGATGAACAACCCTCCCACTACGACGAGGCACTACCTGTGTCTATGTACTAGCAGTAATAGGTTGTGCAAAATCTGAACCCTGTGCATTAGCACCCTGTTCTTGATTTGCACCTGTCCCGATAATCCTCCCACTACAACGTGGTAATGAAATATCAGTGACTTGTGGTTCATCTTCCGTTCTACTGGTATTTTCTCTTAGTTCTTTCAGAACAATTTTACTTTTGGGCCTGTGATTCATAATATAATCCTCTTTCAAGAATCAGACATTGGTGCTAACAATGACCTTCTAATCCTTAGAATTATAAAATATACCACATTTCGTTCTCCTAGGATACCCCACAAAAAAACAGACTTCTATCCTCGGTTCCTACTTACCCACGTTCTCTTTCAGTACATGTGCTAGACACCCCCAAATTCGAATGCGTTTCAGACTAGGCTTATGCCCGATCCACAATTATGTGAAAGTAGAAGGTACTAACTTAGAAGGTACCAAGTTTAGAATGTAAGCCACTGTCTCTAAAGCAAGTCCCCAAAACGAATCTGGTAAACCTAAATAACTCATCATTGACCTTACCATTTCCATAAGAGTCATATTCCTTCTTTCTGCTACACTATTCTGCTAAGGAGTACCAGGTGCAGTCAACTGAGATGTAATCCTCT
Source organism: Heliamphora exappendiculata (assembly GCA_034768845.1). Lineage (NCBI taxonomy): Eukaryota > Viridiplantae > Streptophyta > Magnoliopsida > Ericales > Sarraceniaceae > Heliamphora > Heliamphora exappendiculata. The sequence goes on along the minus strand of JAOTRH010136678.1, from coordinate 11,542 downwards.
CTGATGACAAGTAGTCCTTAAACTCTTCAAAAATGTATTCCCCACCACGGTTGGATCGTAGTAATTTGATACTTTTACCGAGATGCTTCTCTGCCTTGAAATTTTTGAATTTCTCAAAACATTCAGACTTATGGTGTATCAGGTAAATGTATCCATACCTTGAGTAGTCATCAATAAAACTGACGAAATACTCAAAGCCACCTCTAGCCCGAATTGTCATAGGACCACACACATCAGAATGAATAAGCTCCAACGGTTCTTTAGCTCTATAGTCTTTGGCCAAAAATAGCCTCTTTGTCATCTTATCCTCTAAGCAAGATTCACAAACTAGAAGTGCCTCCACTTCCAATGAACTCAAAGGTCCATCTGCTACCAGTCTGTTTATCATTTTTAGATTAATATGACCCAAGCGTAAGTGCCAAAGAAATGTTTGGTTCATTAAAAAAAAAAACTTTCTCTTATATGGTAAATTAGATGTGTTATTCATTTCAGTTAGTTGCAGTGTAGAAGGAATTGGAATAATAGTATAAAGATCATCTACCAATGTACCAGAACAGATAACTCGTTTATTACCCTTAATAACCACAGAGTTATTAAAATAAATAAAATATCCGTCTTTAGCCAATCTAAAAATAAAAACTAAGTTCCTTCTAATGGTAGGTACATAAAGACAATCTCTCAATATTAAAACTCGATCTCTATCAAAATTGAGAGTGACATTTTCTACTGCAACTGTTGTTATCTTTGTATTATTGCCCATATGCAGGTAAATCTCCCCATCACTAAGTTGTCAGGTTTTCTGAAACGCCTGCAATGAATTGCAGACATGATTAGTGACTCCCGTATCTACATACCAGGTACCGGTAGATAACACCGCTTAACATTTTTCCATAACCAGTGAACAGAAATGACTCTGTTTGTTCTGTCTTCTGAGAAATACTAGACATACCTTTTTCCAGTGCCGGGTCTAGTTGTAGTGAAAATATCTGCCTTTCGACTTTTTCACACCAATCCGTGGCTCCACTAACTACCCTTGAAACTGTGTCTCCCTATTTTTGAACATTTTTTTTCTTCATGCCTTTCGGCCCCGAGAAAGAACTTTTTTAAAAAATAAACACTTTTTCTGATATTGAAGGAATACAATTTGTAGTTAAATCTATATCCAAATTATATTTCCAGTCAACAATATTTGGTCCCGTAAGTTTGTTTTCTTTGAGTATTAAAACGAATGAGTTGAAATTTATTTTAATCCTGAGAATGACATAATTAAAAAATCATTAATTATGATGAGAAAAATTTTGAATTCATTTTAATTTGGTTACCTCTACCATTTTAAAAATAAATTCGCTAGCACCCTGTTAACCTGAGAATAGCATGCCACGATAGGTGGACGTCTACTATTCTTCATAAGACCAGACATGCCAATTCCTTTTAATTTTACTATCTAGACAACTGACCATGCAAAGTAAAATTAAATAGCTGACATAATTTCGGTCCAATATATAATAGCAGTGACTCAGATGGAGATGATACTATTATATATAGCTAAGTGTTAACTATCACCTAATCCCAAATTAATCGCTTCGCAATGAACCCTTCAGATGGAGAAGTGATCCACATTAATAATTATCCAGAATTATCCGTAAAGGAGGTCTGTACTGGCGATACCACAATTAACTTGTCCAATGGGGAGGAAGGCCTTACTGCTAACACGTAGGGTTTAATTGCATGGCCTACAAACTGGTGATGGTGACCGCATAATTTATCTGTGAATAAATTTTCTCTCCCACTTAGATTTTTAGAACATTTTTTAGGGTTAAAAAAATTTATTTAATTAAAATAAATTTATTAATTTCGAAAGTCATATGATCTGAAATAATCAAACATCTTTCCGTGTACACGATTCCAAAGATTCTGATTTATGAAACCATCTTTCGAAAGTCACACGATCTGAAAGAATCAAACATCTTTCTATGTACACGATTCTAAAGATTCTGATTTACCAACTATCTTTTCGTGTTTAAATGCGTAACAAATAAAATTTAATAAATGCACAGTTTTTTCTCAAACTTTTTAGCTAAGGTAGTGATTAAAGGAATTTATTTTTTTTATTTTTCGTTCCACATTTTTTTAAAAATAATAATTTATTTCGATTAAATATTTTTCTATTTAATTAATTCAAAATTCAAAATTAATTCCCATATTTTTTCAAGATATCAAAAAAAAAATATCTTAAACGTGATATTTTGTAAAAAAATAAAATATCTATTTTTTTAAAATTAAAATTAATTAATTAAAAAAAAATTAATTTTATTTTTCATTACAAAATATTTTAATTAAAACTAAATTATCGAATTAATTAAATTAACAGGATAAATAAAATCAATATATATTCCATCCACGCAGTTAATACAAAAAAAATAAATTAAATACAAGATAAATATTCCGATTTTATGATTCGATTCAAACTCTAAAGAGTTTCACTATTCTATTTTGAAAGGATAAGCTGCAGTGATGGAATCCTATAGCTTACACAACTCCTGTAAGATTCAACCAATGTAAGCCAAAACAGATTAAAACTAAAACACCAGCTGCTTCAAAGTTGCCCCTGCTTGTGCGCTGGAATTCTAAACTGTTTGGGAAAACAGCCTGCCTTGGCAAAAATTGCTGCTGCACACCGAATGGTACGCTTCCAAACAGCCCAATCTTTGTCCCAAACAGAATCCCAATTTGAAAACAATTTCAGAATGCTGAAACAGTGCTTCTCTCAAACAGTGTTGCACTTTTTGCTCCGAAATTGTCGCAACAGTGTTCTGAAGTTGAATCTGGCGATGCTGTTTGAAAATCCGCACCGTTGTGTTGCGCCACAGTGTTCGCTTGGAATACCAGCGCTGTTGAAATAGCGCTGCAGTGCAACAGTTTGGCGAAAACAAAACTGCTGTTTTGTTTGTTTGCAACCGGCGGCGTGTTTGGAAAATTAGTGCGTTTGAAAACAGCTTGGGACCCGGCGCCTCTGTTTGGGATAATGCGCCGTTTGATGGGAAAAAAAGAACTGCTCAAACTATTTGGAAAACAGGCGCCTCGGCTTTTCAGCGCTACTGTGCCACAGGCCCACAACACTGTTCTGCGTTTGGCGCCGCTGGAAAACAGCCTTTTTTATTTTTCTTTGGGAAAAAGAAAGCCGTTCCTGCCTCTTGGAAAAACAAAAAAAACTGTTTACTTCCTCTTGGGATCACACTGTGATTGGCGCCTGCTTCAAGCTTCTTGGAAAAAAATGGTGCTGGATTGTGTTGCGCCGGCGGCTGTTTGTGGATTGGCTCTTGTGATGGAAAGCAACCAGCAGCAAGGCTGCGTTTGGGTGGTTCTGCAGCGCTTTTGATGCTGCGGTTTTTTATGGTGTGGCACTTGGTTGCTGCGGCACTTTCTCCTCTCTTTTTTTTTTATTTAACTATAAAAAGAATTCTGGAGAGAAAAAAAATATTGCAAAGCAATAATAAAAACTTATTTACGGATAAAACAACCAGAACCACCGCCGGTTGCCGCCGTCAACCACCGCCGTTTCTTCCATACCTGTTCTTATTTTTTTTTCTAATAAATTAAAAAAAAAACTTAAAGAACATAAAATATTTTATATCGAAATCTATGTTCCGTAAACTCACATTCGATCTAAAAAAAACTTAATCAAATCATCATCAACGCATTCAATCAAACATGAAAATAAATGATGATCATAAAATCAGAATTAGAACGCTTGCAAAACAAAGTTAGCAACAGTTCTAAAACTACCCGCCCCCGATAAACCGTAAAAAAAAAATAAAATGTCTTTGATACCAATTTGTTGGAGGCAATACTGCCAAAATAATTATTTTTGAAAACGATTTTCGGAAAAAAATTAACTTGACGGGCAAACGCCGAAACGAGCTCCAGATAAAACTTTTGACGAATAACGGTCAAAATAAAACCCGTGCAACCAAAGTTAATTTAGAAGAATATCTTTTATTGATCTAATCTTCAACTACGATTTGATTCCGAGTTGAAACTCTGATCAGATCTTCTACTGTATTTTCTTACGCGATTCTCAAACATAGTGTGGGCTACGATCCTCCGAGAACTCGTACCGGCAGAACCCCGATATATTTAAGTCTTGAGACAAAAATAATATAATAATAATAATATCTGAGATATGATCTATCTGATATATGATGTATCAATCTCAAACTAGTTCAGCCTACCCGCATATAAATAGGGCTACAGTAGGGATCTGGAGAGTAATTATGAGTAAAATTTCTAGTTGAACAAAAATACCTACATGCGATTTCTGTAATTAAAGAAAGACGCATAGCGGTATCTGCAATTGTTGAAAACCAGCAGCGATTTTTGTAATTTTCATAAAATACTGAATTACAGTTCACACCATTAAAGAACTGTAATTGCACTATGACCCATAATCTCAAAACCTTCTTGCATTGAGCTCTTGTTATTAAATACTTACAATTTCTCCCCACGTTAAGATTTTTGATACCCGTCAATTAAATTTAATTACTAACAATTTAATTTAATCGGCATATTGATATTCCTTAAGCCCTTCAGCTTAACTTATTTGACCGCTAGATAATTAAATCCACCTGTAGAGTTTTGCCCAGTCATAACTTATAAGCATCCTTAAGGGGGTATCGTCAATTTCAATCTTTCGGGACGTGAATTCTGTCAATAATTAATATTTTCCATATAAATAATACCGCTTTTCAACTTACCGGGAATATAGACCCATATAATATCGCACCCTCTAATAAATTAAAATAACGAATATTAAATATATGCAAATCAATAATTATTTCAGGATTAAGAGGATAAGCACTATTCATAATAATCCGAGGGTGTGAATTAATTTATATAGTCAGTAGTGAGTACTAAATTAATTACTCCAAATGTTCCGTTTAATACACACAAAGTGTACTGACACAGAAAGTCGGAACAATAGACGACGCTATTATCTATTCCCCGTAACCAAGACATGCCTACTAAAAATCGGTGTCACAGTCGTACCGATGGTATGTCTATTTTTATCTAAACTGTGAACATAAAATTTATATTCTGTAAAAACCTAAAACCTGATCTTCAGTGTGTAAGCCGTACTCTATACACCAGATTAAATACTATACAGAATATCGGACATCCATGCATAACAAAGAAATAATATACATACGTTGCTCATAAAGACTTTCATAAAATGAAAAACTAATTTTATTAAAATAAAATTAAATACTAAAAATATGATTTTTAGTATACTAACCTTAAGACTTCAAATTCTACTTCTTCCTCTAGGATGACTTCCTCCAAGAACTCCTCCTCACTTGTGGCACGAAGATGCACCTAGATTATAACAAGAATTCCACACCGAGAATCACCACACTAGACTTAATGAGACTTTGATCACCAAATCTATCCTCGCCTCATTGCGAATAGTAACCGCGTTGCCGGGCATCATACCACAACTATTTTACTCAATGGCAATGGTGTGGGGGTGGGCGAACCAATATAATCATTCTTCCTTATCCAGGCCAACCAAAATAATCAAAGTAACAATGCACAACTGTAATAATCCGAACTCAAGATACAAATAAAAAAATAAAAAATATCTCAAAAAAAATGAAATCTCGAAGCTAAGTTCGGTAAGGGGAACCGACCCGACCGATTAACCTTTTTGAGCCTGAGATCCGGGAAAGAGGGGGGGACCACACAAGCTTATATTAAAATCCTAATGTTAAGGATTAGAATTCAAAGTTATAAGTTCAAGTCATTTAAGACAAGAGTTATGCTCAAAAAGTCAAGAAACAAACCAATGTGAAAATAACCAAATTTTCTCCTACAATTAAATAAAGAAAATAAATTTGATATATATATATATATATAATTATATATATACACTAAAGTGGCTAGACCTAGGAATTTGTGCCAAACTTGGTGACTAAGTTTCATGAACCCAGGTTAAAGTAAAGTAACTAAGGTTAGGCAAACTAACCCATGGTTAAGGAAGTTTCTCAAACAAGCTTTACCCACTAACATTTTCTATAAAAAAGGAAATTAAATCTCTCATTTCTTCTTTATATTTCATGCCATAGTGAGAGCAGAGAAAAAGAACAAGAAAAGAAGAAGAAAGGAGGAGGAGGAAGAACCAAGGAAATTTAGGAATCCATGGAGCTAAAGCTAAGTCCAAGGCCTTCAATCACCAAAAAAACAACTTTTAAACAAGGTATTCAAGGCTCTAACACATCTGGTTTTATACATATCAAATACCTCGTCCATCATTTTCTAACACAAATCAAAGAACAAGAACCGAAAATGAACCGAAAAGGCGTCATGATGAGATTTTGGGGCTTTTGGTGTGGGTGCTGTGTTTTTGGAGTTTGCATGAGGTTTTCTAAGGGATTCATGGCATGATAAGGATCTGGAGTTTTATTATTTAAGAGTACACATCATGTATGTAAAGAAAATATATCAACTCTTGTCACACATGGTGCTAGGAGGTTTGAACTAAACATGGCCTGCAAATTGAGCTTTTCTACCTCTCTACCCTGATCTTTGGAATATCATAACTCATTGTAGAAAAATGATATAAGCGTGTTACTTATATCCAGACCAATGTTTTTCTGTTATATTTCATCGAAAATTGGTTTGAACTCATTTGAGTAAGTAGAACTCGAGATATTACAATTCTACCAAAATGTGTCGATTTCAGACCAGTCAACAATGTAGACCTAAAAACCCTAGCTTAAAATGAGAATCGAGTTTTTGCCAAAACATGTAAGTTGTAGAAAACATGTGTATATAGCTATCTACCAAAAATGAGCACAAAATAATCATTTTTCACAGGTCAAAACCCTTTTGAAACTCTCTGTTGTGTTTCAGCCCTCAAAGCACACTTATGTCACATATTTTTGTGTAGCCTAAATCCCCTATTTTTAGTGATCTATTCAAAAATTGGTCTACATGAACATTTTAGATAACATATTGAAGTACTTTTTACCATAGAATCAGTCCTTAAAGACTTGGGATGATTCCCCAAAACCGTTTGAAACTTTATGTCCAAAATCGGCTCTTCTGAGTTTTGGCAGCTAATAGAACCTATTTTTTACAATGGCCAAAAAGTCTAACTTATTCCAAATAACTACTCTTATCTCTAAACATGAAACTTGTAGGGGACGTGTTGAAATAGAACATACGCAAACATGGCCGCATTTGGACTTGTTATGATATCCCAAAATCGAGACCAACAGAGACACTTTTCTGACCAATTCTCTGAGCAAGTGTCGAACCATTTTCGCGTCCGTTAAGTTTTCCACCTAGTTTCCTTGGGTTTTGGCCTTGGTGTAAAACATAAAAGTTGTAGATAATATTTTAATCTAAATTGTCACCAATAATCATAATCCAAATCCAAGTACAAGTACCTCAAAATGCTGCGGTACTTTAAAATTTAATAATTGTGAGAGAGTAATAAATGGTTAAGTTAAATCTTTAAACAAGTGAATGATTGAGCAAGTGCGTAGTACTCCTTAAACCTAAAAAGAAAGTAACAATGGTTCCTAAAATCAAGAAAACATTCAATGGTCAAAATCATTTTAGTACTTCACGTTCTAAGAGGGGTAGAGCTACGTGTTGACGGTTAAGTCATGTTTGCTTGCTAGGCATGAAAGTTTTGTTACCTGAGGAGCATGCTTAGCTCATTAACAAAGGCTCGGTTCATATGCATATAAGATAAGGTGAGAGTGCTTAGCCATTATCTTGAACATGAGTTTATATAAATGATGCTTAAAAATGCTTTGAAGCGCATGTTTTCAACTATGACCAGTTTGACGATTGCATGAATCTGTTATTTTTAAAAGCCATGATGTTTTTAATTCAAATGTGCTATCTATAATATTCTGAGCTAGCATGAGGTTACTATGAAAGTATCATTAATGTTGTGTGGTTGTTCCAAAGTGCCAAGTTACAAGAGTTTTCAGCCATTTATTTCCCGTTATGAGGAAGGTTACCCAATTATAGGTTTTTCATTTGTCCCTTTAGGGGAGGTTTTCCGTTAAGCAGGGATTTTTTCCTTAATGGCTTTTAGGCTGAGTCCCAGGTTTTAGTACATACCACTCGTGCTTGGTAGAGAGTGACCCTCATTCCATCACGTTGCTATCCGTCCATTGCGAATTGAGGGTACAGTACTATCAAAACTCCCGGTAGTGAGGTTGATGACTACTTGGACATTGTTGGGGTTTGAGAATAGATTTGAGAAAGTGGTCATGCATTTTAAATTTTTGGCGGTTGAACCAAGAACATATTTTTGTTTGCAATACTGAGAAGGTTCTGTATAATCTGTGATATTTTCACGTTCGAGCAAATGCATCGATTTTTATATTTTCGTGAAAAATGTGATGAACTATTTTTAGAAAGAGTTTTCAGTTATTCTTAACTAAATAACTGTCTTTTCTGTTCATGATAATGCTAAGTGCGCTATCTTGTAACCTCTGTGGTTGCAGATACCAAGAATGGCTAGTAGTTGGTCCACGGCAGGCGTCGTCGAGTAGTATTGGTTCTGGTGTTTGGAATTGTTTTGGTTTAATTTTCTTTTGTTTAGTTTTTAGTTTTGGTAGAGTTTCATGTATAAGACCCTGTAGGTTTTTTTGAAGTTTTAGAAGTAATGTATGCCCTTGGAATGAAGAATCCCTAGTGACTCATGTATATCTCTTTTGACATTAAGGTGTTGTGGTTGCATAGAAGTTCTTATTTGGTCTCTTGATATCTTTATCCCTTGTCTTTCTCTTTGGCCGCCGGTCTGCGGCGAGATCACATCCCTTGTATAGGTTTAGTGCCTTGCGGGAGTGGGGTGTTACATTTTGGTATCAAAGCCAGGTTATAGGTTCTGTAGACTTATCACAGTGTGGTCTATGGTGAACTGTAGGTTAAGCGTGTCTTCTCGCGGTCTGTTGAGAAGTGTGGTTTAGGCCTGGGGTTGTTATACCTTTTCCTTCAGGCATCTGACTAACTGGCATTGAGGTCCATTTGGAAAATGCGTTCTACAGACGCAGGGACCTAATTGGAAGTCTAAGCAAGTTATAAGGTTGAGGAGATAACTCGGGAGGGGTTTTGTACTGCTTTCAGTTTGCGAAGTCTAAGCAAGTTATCAGATTTGGGAGATAACCCGGGAGGGGTCTTATATTGCTTTCAGTTTGCAAAGTCTAAGCAAGTTATCATATTGGGGAGATAACCCGGGAGGGGCCTTATGTTGATGTCATTTTTTGAAGCCTAAGTGGATTATCATTTTAAGGGGGATGAACCTTGCGTCATTAAAACCTTTCGTAGACAGTTTGTTCTTATCCTTATGTCTATAAGTTAGACTCCTGTATTGAGCCCCAAGTCATAGCTTTCCTACGATTGGAAGGAGCATAGAGAGACTCGGACAGACCGTCATTCAACTTGAACCAGTATAATGAGACATGACAAGAAGAATCTCTACATGTGGGACCGGTGGAACCTGATCTAACCGCGAGGATGTTGGAGGTGATCGTAAGATTGACAGAATAGAACGCGAGTTGGATCACGATGCGAGCTGAGAGGAACAATAACCCCTTAATCAAACAATTTAAGGATCTGCGTGCAAAGAAGTTCATAGGAACCCTTAGCCTTGCAGAAGTAGAAAACTGATTGAAAGATGCCATGTGTATTCTTGATAGGTTGAGGGTATATGCAGATAATAGGTTTGACCTCGTAGCTTTTATGTTTAGGGGAGAAACATACCACTGGTGGGAAGCCATGGAACGGTTCTTGAAGATGCTAGTGCCAGGAGTTGAACCTTCTGTACTCCAGAGAATTAGTTTGGATCATTTTGAGAAAACGTTCGACGTGCAGTAAATGCTCACAAACTACAAGCATGAGAATGAGCAGGAATTCATCGACCTGGAACAAGAAAGGATGACTGTGGCAACATTCGAGATGAAGTTTATAGAGTTGTCATGATATGCCACCCAATTTATACTTGATGAGGAGATAAGATGTAGAAGGTTGAAGAATGTATTAAGTTTTCAGATTAGAATGAGGATGACGGTTCTCGAGATGAACAACTACACAAGACAGGTGAACATAGTGTAAGATGAATTGCAATGTGGGCCAGAAGGACCTGCAACTCTTTAGTTAAACAATTCAAAAATTTGGGTACCAAGGAGTTTGTGGAAATAGTTAGTCCCGCTGTCGCTGAACATTGCTTGAGCAGTGGAGTGCGCATTTTAGACATACTAAGTTGTTCATGTGGTAAGTTCTTAAGTATCGATTTATATTCGTTTGACATCTAGACTGTGTAACTCGTATGGAGTTGGTATTTGGTTTTTGTTATGGTATCGGTGTGAGTCACAAAGAAGTTGCTTTCAAAAATCTTTTGTGATGTGACCCATTAGGGAAAACCTATTTAGATTAGTGCATAATGGTTGCTTGTATAGAGAAGGAATTTTCTCATGGGAATGTGTGGATGAGAAGTTGAAGGGTGATATAATTCTAGTGTTTCTGGTAGAGTTGCGAAGCAACTTAGTATGAGTACGCGGGAGGAATAAGTGTAGTGGAAGCGTAAGTGAAACTGTACAAATTAATGGGTATGATTTTTGTAAATTAGCCTTGAGTGAATTGAGTATCTTGGTAAAATGCGAGTAAGATGAAATAGTTAAAGTGCGAAAGTGGTTTTTGGTTCGGTTGTGCGGTTGAGAATGTGTGAAGGGATAGAGTGATGATGGGAAGAGATTTTAGAATCAGGAGTTAGTACTGTATGGTTAAAGTATTGTTGGGTGAGTGGTACGTATGTGAAGGAAAGATGCAAATATATAATATGGTATGGCGAGGGTTGTGTTTGGGTTTGTATGGGTAAGCATATACTTGTGGAGCATTTAATCTAGATGGTATGTTTAGCTCTAGTAACGCATTAGGCTCAAGTGGCGGCATTAGTCTTGATGGTCGTAAGGCTAGAGTGGTAATTAAAAGTGTGTGTAAAGATTGTGTGTTGAAGATAGAAGATAGGGAGATGTTAGTAGATTTGATGCTTTTGGTTATGTCTGAGTTTGATTTGACTCTTGGGATGGACTGGTTGTCATCCTACAATGCGTCGCTAGATTGTGTTAGGAAAAGAGTAATCTTTAGGATATCCGGGTAGGAGGAATTCGTTTCCCAATGGGACAAGAGTAGAACACCTATTCGTATCATGTTGGCCATTAAGGATTCGAAGTTGTTGAAGAAGGGTTGCCAACGGTTTTTTGCACATGTGATGGACGTAAAGATGGAAGAAAAGAAGTTTTTGGAGGTACTGGTGATTTGGGAGTTTCTAGAAATTTTTTCCCAAATGATTTATCAAGATTACTCTCAAACCGAGAAGTACAGTTTACAGTCAATCTCTACCCGGGCACAACGCCCATATCTATTCCTCTCTACAGAATGTCACTTGCTGAGCTACTAGAGTTGAAGGAACAATTACAGGAGTTATTAGAAAAAGGATTCATCTGACCTAGTGTCTCATCAT
>JAOTRH010136667.1:0-13996 GCA_034768845.1 Heliamphora exappendiculata | reverse complement strand
TGTAATACTTGGTTTGATAGCATCGGTCTATGACCGTCGCCGTCTTCCTTTGGCGTGTTGAAGGCGGCTCCGCCGCGCGACGGTCATAGACCGCCGCTACAACCTGCACGCCGCAAGCGGCGGGGAATTGCCCCGAAAAGATTAGTAATCCTCTATTCATTGACGATCTCCGTGCGCTGGGAAACGACCGCGCCCGTGAACCGGTCGATGGCGAGGTGGACCCAGTAATGCTTCTCGCCGCGGACGACGAACTGGTCGAGCGCGGTCGAGGGTGTCGTCTCCGGAAAGCGGCCGGTCTGCACGATGAGGTCGACCATGAACGTCCACGTGCGCGTCGTCCCCATGTCGGCGAGGCCGCGCATGACGGCCATGCGCCGCATCGAGATGGCCTGGTTGGCCGCGTTGCTGGTGGAGAGGTCGGAGAGCTTGGTCGAGAAGCCGGAGAAACTGCCCGTGGCGCCGGAGGCGTATTTCGCGACCAGCTCGCTCCGGTTGCGCAGCGGCGAGGGCCCGGCCGACGGATCGGCGGTGCTGCCGGTCCACGCGACGAGATCGGTCGCCATTTTCAACGCGTCGGCATCGGTGATCCGGTCCGAGCTGGGCGTGTCCGACGTGGCATAGGAGACGCCGCGCAGCATCGCCTCCAGCACCTCTGGCCGGTACGCATTGAGACTGACCTTGCCCGCCTGGACCTGGTTCAGCGCCGTGCCGGCGACGTAGGACGTGGTCGTCGATTCATGCAAACAAAACGCATCGAGCAGCGCCGCATCCCCGCTTTGCGGCGTGAAGAAATCGAGCTGCTTCCAGGCCACGCCGCGGAAAACATACCCCAGCTCCGCCACCGACTTGAACGGCCGGTTGAGCATGATCGGGTGGCTCGGCCCGTTGCTGGTCGCCATGGGCAAACCGGTCAACCCCGAGGCGTTGATCCCCATTCCGTTCCGGTTAACGCCATCGGGATCGTTATAATAAAGCTTGTCGTTGATCCCGTCATTCTCCGCAATCAGGCCCCAGAAAAAATTGTTCACCGGAGTGGTGGACAAAGTCCCTGTCGGAAAAGTCCAATTAAAGCTCGCGTTCGTAAAGGGCGAGATGGGCAAACCCGTGCCAAGCTTTCCGGGGGTGGCGTCAAAACGCATCGAGCGACCTTCCGCCCAGTAATTGGCCGTATTGGAGGTCGTACCGCTCGGCGGAGGAACCTTGGGGAAGGGCGAGTAGATCGTGCTGTCGCGATAGCCCATGCGATCATTCCTCGGATCGAGCCGGGTCCAGATTCGGGCACGGGGTTGAGCGCGAAGAATCGAGCCTCCATAGTAGGTCGGCATGTCGATGATCTGGTCGTAGGTGATCCAATTGCCGCCGGCATCCTGATATTGAAGGTTAACCGTCAGATTGTTGGCGTGGACAAAGAATGTGTCGAAGTAATCGGTGGTGGTGTCGATGGCCTGATTCCAAATATAGCCAAGCATGAAGCCGATGGGTTGATCGCTACCGGTGCCGGTCTCGCTATAGCCGCTGGGCGGGCTGGGGTCATTGAATGTCGCCGTGCTCATCGATTGCATCGTCGTTGGGGCGCCGGCCGAACCGGAATTGGCCGAATTGCTTCCGGGTGGATAGTTCGGCGCTCGTAGGAAATAAGGATCGCGAAAAGAGGCGCCGCCCGTTGTCTGGGTCTGAAATGAGATATAGTCTGTGCTGGCGCTAAAGCCGATTGGGCCTCCACCAATTTTATCGAGAGCATTGGAGCTGGGATAGATGCTCGTGTATTGGTTATTGTAAGGGGCCGGTTGCGCACCAGACCCGTTCCATTTCCACCAAACGGGGCCGCTCGTCAGACTGACATCATTCCCCGGATCCACTGCGGCGACGCGAAAACTAGTCGGCGTTGTCCCCGAAACCGCGATGGCGGGAGCGGCATGGGGATTCCAAATCATCGGTTGTAACATCACGAAATCGCGATACGGCGGCGTGCTATTCTGACCGGAAGAAGCCGTGACTGGGCTCGTAAAAGGCGTCGCGTTTGTTGCGGGAGTCCCCATGTCCGACAGATTGACCTGCGCTTGATCGTACGGAGCGGCCCGCAGGCCGTAAAGATAAGGCAGGTCTTCCACCCCCGTGACCAGCCATCCATTTGTCGTTAACAAAAGCCGTGTGGGCACGCTATCGACATCGAATTGGTCGATAATATTGGCCCCGATCTGCATGACATGATTGTCGATCACGCCATCCCTTCCCAGATTTCCGTTGCTATCCGAAACGATACGGGGATCAGTGGAACTCGTCGGCAATCCCGTAACGTCTGCCGTCTCGGTATCCGACTGATATTGCTGCCCGAGCGAGCCGCAGAGGATGGACGCCTTGAGGATCTCGAAGAAATTCGGCTCGCGGCCGGAGACTTCGCTCAGGCGGTTGAGGCCGCCGCGGACACTGAGCTGGCCGCTGTCGTAGAGCCAGTAGCCGCCCGTGTCGCTGATCGCGGAGGGGCCGCCGGTCGGCTTGGTCGCGTACCAGACGAGGCCGAAATACTTTTTGATGTTGGCCGCAGTGCCCTCGGAAAGAAACGCCGCGCTCATGCCGTAGCTCGTTTCCAGCTGGCCGATGATCGTGGTGTACGCCGCGCCCGTCTTCAGCGTGCCCGTGTCGTCCGAGATCGGCCCCATGTAGGTCAGCCACGCGAGGCGGTCGAGCGGGAAGCGTTCCTGCATCACCGGGTTGCCCGAGTCGAGCGTCGAGGGGAAGTCGGGGTTGACCAGGTTGTCCACGCCGTACGCGTCGTTGCCGCCCGAGGCCGCGGCGCGCTGCACGGTGGGCCGCGAGGGATCGCGCACGATGGAGGGCTGGTTCAGGTCGGCGGAGAAGGTCGTGAGGTACGAGAGCGCCTGGGTGGTGAGAACGGTGGTGTGCGAGGCCTGGTAGTTGAGCAAATCCTGCCGCGTGAAGAAGCGGTTGTCGCTGGCCAGCGTGCTGCCGCTTCCCGTGGTGAAAAGCTTGGAGAACCCGCTCGGCTCGCCGAAGGAGCCGATCATCGCGAGGTAATTCGGCGGGGCGGTACTCGTGGTGTTGCTCGCCTTGTTGCGCCAGTTCACGAACGCCGTCGTGCTCGTCATGCCGGGAATCAGGGAAAGGTCGGCAAAGCCCGAGGAGCCCTTCTGCCCCTCGGCCGCGACGAGGTTCGCCGTGACGTTGGCGGGGTCGAACCCGGCCACGTTCGCGTCGAGCAACCCGCCCTCGTCGTAAATATTATAGGCGTAGCGCCCGACCACGTAGGCGTTGTTCGACGGCGTCGCGTTCATGAACGACGTGCCGGAAATCGCGCTGCCGTCCGTGGCCGGCCCGTTGCGCGTGACGTAAATCCAGTCGGGCAACTGGTTCGCGGCAAATGTCGCGGCGGTCGAGCTCGTGGAGGAGAGCAGCATCGGCTTGCTCCAGCGGGCCGCGCTGATGACGCGCCCGTTGGCCGAGGCCTGGCTCGTGTTGACGTTGGACGCGCGCGACAGCCCGGCTGCGGGCACAACGGTGGTGACGCCGCTCGTCTTGCCGGTGTAGGTCGCGTTGCCGGCGGTGTAGGTCGCGCTGCCGGGGTAGAAGGCCTTGCCGTACGCGCTTTGCTTGATGAGGTTGATGAACGTCGCGCCGGCACCGGTGGAGGCGATCGTGCCGCTGGAGGTCACGCCGGTCGTCAGCACCCTCCCCGGCACCATCGCGCGCGCGTCGGTCACCACCATCGGCATGCCGGTCGAGGGCAGCGTCGCGCCGCTGGAGCCGGCCAGCATCTCGTTGCGGAAATCCTCGATGATGGCCTGCATCGCGATGCTCTCGGTCAGGTCGTCCTTGGCGATGGCCGTGCTCGCCTCGCTCTGGCTCAGCGCCGTCTGCGACCGCGACAGGAAGAGCAGCAGCACAAAAGAGATGATGACCACGAAGGCCAGGACGACCAGCACCGCGCTGCCGCGCCGCGATGGAACTCGCGAGTGAACGAAGGTTGCCGGTTTCATTTCAGGTAGAAGTAGCGTTGGTGAAACTGGATGTTGCGCTGCACCCGCGACGGGCTTGCGCCGAGCAGACTCACGCTCCACTGCGACACCGGGGCCTTGCCGTCGACTGCATCGGGCAGTTGCGAGACGAGCTGCGAAAGTTGCGCCGAGGTCACGACCTTCATGGTGTTGTCATCGACCACGGCCACGGCGCAGATCACGGCCGCGATGTTGGTCACGTCCGACGGCGGGTTGGCCACGATGGTGCCGTCCTTCTGCAGGAAGGCGAACTCGAGCCGCACGATGCCGTCGGCCACCGGCTGCATCTGGATGTTCGGCTTGTTCGTGCTATCGACGTCCTGCGCGGAAAGCGCGATCGGCGACGTGCCGGACGGGGCCGTGTCGGTCCAGAGCAGCGGCTCGACCCAGCGCCCCAGGCTGGCGTAGGGATTCATGAAATTCGCCACCGGCGTCAGCTCGACCTCGTAGCCGATCTTGGCCAGCCGCGCGCTGGCGTTGCCCGTGCGGGCGTTGGAGAGGATGATGACCGAGTCGTTGCCCGGCGCGGGCGTGTTTGCCGCCGGCGTGCCGCCGAGGGTCGCGGCGATGGCCTGCTGGTTCTTGTAGAACTGAAAGCCGAGGCTCGACTGGTTGATGCCCGCGTTGAGGTCGAAGTTGAGCCGGTCGAACATCTGCTCCACTTCCCGCTCCGTGCTCAGCCGCGTGCCGACCAGGTCCGCCGTCGCCACGACCTGCGAGAAGACGGAGGAGAGCACCACCACGAGCAGGCTCAGCACCACCAGGGCCGTCATCACTTCCACCAGCGTGAAGGCCGCGCGCGGTCCCGGTCTTTTCCCAACGATATTTCCTGCGCGGTTGGTCATCGGGCCTAAACAAGCGCGATTACTGGGCCGATTTCGAAATCACGCTCTCGGTAAAGGAGGTCTGCGTCAGGCTGGCCGCGGCCGTCTGCGCCTTCGCCGCGCTGAAGACGCGCAGGAAGAACTGGTACGAGCCGTAGCTCGTCTTCGGCGCGGTCACGACGTAGGTCACCGCGTAGCGCTGCGGGACGCTGCCGGTCGCCGGCTCGAAATTTTCGCCGACCCAGAACGTGTTCGTCACCGGGCTGGCCGTGCCGACGGTGGGGAACTGGACGCTGTAATATTTCGAGGCCGTCGCGCTCGCCTTGGTCGAGTTGATGTCGCTCGTCACCGCGCTAATCAGTTCCATGGCGGAGGCCTGGTCCGACGCGCTCTTCTCGCCGTTGAAGGCGGCCAGGAAAAGCCCCATCAGCCCAATCAGGCTGAAGGAGACGATGCCGAGCGCCAGGGAGACTTCCACCAGGGAAAAACCTGCGCGAGACGGGTTGGTAAAGGAATGTTTTCGCATAGAGCGGCTCATCTTTTTGCTAAAACGATACTGCATACTATCACTAGTTTCGGATATTACGCAACTTTTTTTTGACCCTCAGCGCTAACATTTTTGCGGCCCTGTTACGGGCCGCGTCCCGCTGAATTGTTTATACTCCTCAAGTACCCAAAACTCGAGGACTATCTCAATTCGACCGCTTCCGCTTCCAGCCCTGGAACAGCACCAAGGCGCCAAGGCCACCCAGCATCATCGCCCACGTGCCGGGTTCCGGCACCACTTCGAGCTGGCCGTTGCTCAGGTAGAGCGCGGGCGCGGCGTACACGCTGGCCAGCTGCGTCGTGCCATCGGGACCAAGCTCATTGATGGCGATCGGCGTGAAGCCCAGGCCCGTGCCGGTCCAGACACCCGCGACATAACCGCCCTGCGTGGTGAGGTTCTGGCTGAGCACATAGTCCGGCGTGCCGCCCGGGCCGATGTCGATGACGAGGTTGGCGTAATCGGCATCCGAGCCGGCCTGGGCCAAGAGGTAAGGCGTGCCCAGGCGGAGCGAGAGGGCGCCGTTGGTCAGGTCGACGAGCGAGACCGACTCGGTGCTGCCCGTGGTGAAGTTCATCACGGACGAGCCGGAGAGGCTCAGGTAGGTCGAGTTCGTGTTCGGGCTGCTGAAGCTGTGGTAGCTGCCCGTGTTGCCGCCATTGTTGGCGCCGAGGGCGAAGGTCAGGTTCGCGGAGAGCGCCCCCGTGCCCGTGCCGTTCAGCGTCACGCTGGTGTTGGTGAAGGTGAGGCCCGTGCTCGAGATGTTCGGCGCGCCCGTCTGGATGTCGCCGGAGGAGATCGAGGCGCCCGCCGCGACCGTCACGCCGGAGCTCACGATATTGCCCGAACCGGCCAGCGTCGCGCCGCTGGCGACCGCCACCGCGCCCGAGCCTGTGGCCGAGCTGGTGGAGGAACCGGCCGTGCCGCCGTTGGCGTAGAACTTACCAGCCGTGATCGACGTGCCGCCGGTGTAGATGTTCGCATTGGTCACCACCGTCGTGCCCGCGCCGGTGTTGTTCAGCGCGTGGCTGCCGGAGATCTGGCCGCTGAAGGTCAGCTTCTGGCCCGAGCTGACGGCCACCGCGGTATCGGCGCCGAGGGCGACCGCCGCGCTGATGGTGTGGGTGCCCGCCGTGACGTTGATGCTCGGCGTCGAGCCGCTCAAGGTCACCGTGCCGCTGCTGCCCGTGGCGAGCGTGTAGGAGGTCGAGGACGCGCCGAACGAGATGCTGTTCAGGTTCGGGCTCGCGCCATCGAGGCTGACCGTCACCGCCGACTGGCCGGCGACGTTGCCGAAGGTGGCCGTGTCGACGCCGGTGAAGCCGGCATCGAGACCGGGCGAACCCTGGGTCGCGCCCCAATTGGCGCCGAAGCCGCTCGCGATCGTGCCCCACGAACCGGTCGCGCCGGTGCCCGCCCACGTGCTCTTGCCCGAGTAGACCGTGACGGTCGCCCCGGTGTTGCCGCTGTTCGTCGCGGCCGTCTGCGTGGTGTGGTTCGTCCCGGTCGTGCTGGTGTTGGTGATCGTGTCGGTGCCGGCGTTGGTCGCCGTGTAGGTCTGGACGTTGGAGGCGGTGCCGCCGCTGTTGGCCACGCTGGTGCCGCTCGTGGCGGAGGGCGTGAGGCCGTTGCCCAGGCTCGAGGAAGCACCGAGGCTGCCGTAGTCGAGCGTGTCGGAACCCGATGTGCCCGTGTTGGTGATCGTCGTGGTGAGCGTCGTCGTCGCGCCCTGGTGCAGGAGCGTCGAGGCCGGCGTCGTGGCCACGGTGTAAGTCGTGCCGGCCGCGGCCGCGTTGCTGATCTGCAACTCAACGCCCGACGTGCCGTTCGCACCGTTGATCAGTTGCAGGCTGTAGGCGCCCAGCGTCGTGCTGGCGAGCGAGAGGTTGTTGAACTGCGCCGTGGTCAGGGCCGTGCCGCCGTAGGTAATCAGGCTGTACGTGCCGGCCGTGAGGGTCGGCGTGCCGCTGACGAAACCGATGCTGATCGTGGTCGCGCCGGAGATCGAAAGCGAGCCGGTCGAGGCGATGAGATCGAGGTTGCCCGACGCGCCCGCGCCGACGTCGAAGGAGAGCGTGCCGCCGTTGACCGTGAGCCCGCCGACATGCAGGGTGCCGATGGCGCCGTCCTGCAGGTTGATCGCGCCGCCGGGTGTGCCGGTGGCGACCGTGACCGTGCCGCCGAGCGTGCCCTCGTTCGAGGCGCCCGCGCCGGCCAGCGTGCCGCCGCTGTTGATCGCGACCGCGCTGGAAACCGAGGTGCTGCCGGAGACGATGAGCTTGCCGCCGTTGACCGTGAGAGGGCCGTTGGCCGTGTTGGCGTTGGAGAGCGTCAGCGTGCCCGCGCCCGACTTGATCACGGCGAGGTTGTTCGCCGTCGTCGCGCCCGACGTGCCGCTGCCGAGGTAACCGGCGTAGAGGTCCGCCGAGCCGTTGTTGATCGTCAGCACCGAGGCCGTCGAGGCGTTGCCGCCCGTGACCGCGTTGGACGCGCCGCTGCCCGACGCCGTGGTCAGGCTCGTGACCGTGGTGTTGACCGCGCCCGTGCTGTCGCCCAGGACAAACGTGCCGCTGGAAGGCAGGCTCGAGCCGAGGACCACCGTGTTGCTGGTCGAGAGGCTGCCGCCCGTTCCGAGGATCAACGTGCCCGCCGCGACGGTCGTGCCGCCGGTGTACGTGTCGGTATTGGAGAGCGTCCACTGGCCCGTGCCGGACTTAAGCAGGGCGGTTTTCGCGTTGGTGCCGTCCGTGATCGTGCCGCTCATCGTCCCCACCCCGCCGGTGCCCGACAGGCCGAGCGTCGCCGTGCCCGAGGCCGCGCTATTCGTCAAATTACCGCTCATGGTCAGCGAGCCGGAGCCCGAGACATCGATGGCGCTGCCGGTGCTGCCCGTCAGCGTGTAGTTGCGGTTCGTGCTCGCCGAGGTGCTGCCCGTGTACTGCAGCGTGCCGCCGTCGAGGACGAGACTAGAAGCAGAATTCGTCACCGTCGCCGCACCAATGGCGCTGCTCGTACCAGCATTCGCAAATGTTGCGGCGTTCAGGATACCGCCTGAGACCGTTGTGGAGCCGGTGTAAGTGTTCGTGCCGGTGAGGGTTTGCGTTCCCGCGCCCGTCTTGTAGATGCTCAACTGACCAAGCGAGTTGGTACCGGCCTCGCGCAGCGTGCCCGCGTAGGAGTAGCTGTTGCCCACGCCGACATTGATGATCAGGTTCGCGTTATTGACGATGCCGGTCGTGTTAATGGAGGTGGCCTGGATAAAGCCGCCGTTCGTGACACCGGCGCCGGTGGCGTTGGCCAAGCCGCTGACCGTCACGTTGGCCGTATTCGTTCCCGCTCCGCCATTGTAATTGTTCAAGGCAAGGGTCACTCCGTGGCCACCCGCTGCACCTGTCTGCAGCAATCCGAGATTGGAGGAATTACCGGTCAACGTAAAGCTGCCTGCCGTCGTGTTGGTCGAGTTCTGGACGTTGACGTTGAGGCTGGCCGATTCCACGGTCGTCGTGCCACTGACGTTGAGCGAGGAAAGCGCCAGCGTGCTATTGCTCGTCCCGAGCGCAAGAGAGGTGGTCGACGATGCGCCAATCGCATTGATGTTTGTAGCGGACAGCGCGAGCAAGCTTGTCGCACTCGCACTTGCGAAGATCAGGCTCGCCCCGGGACCGGAGGTAATGGTCCCACTCGAGGTCAAGGTAAACGTGCCCGTACCGCTCGATACAAAGGTCCAGGAAGGTGCCGTCGCATTGTTATCCGTAATGTCTGTGACGCTGTGATTCGCACTTAGCTGAATCTTGCCGAGGGTCGTATTCGACGTCTGCGCCGTGATGCTGTCGCTGGCACCGGGGAATCCGCTGTTGTTCGTGTAAGCTGCTGGGGCCGTCCAATCCTGGGCCGTTGTGGAACTCCACGTATAATTCGTCGCCTTCGCCGAGGGCGATAGAGCGACCAAACAGGCGCTGCCCAGCAGGGCGGTGAAACACGATTTGAGGAAGGGATTCGGTTTTTTCATTTCGGTTAGATTGATTAGTTAAGCCTGTTGATCGATAATCTTGCTGATGCTGTAGCGTTTTAGCTGGCCGTCGTCAAGGCTATTATTTCCTTGCTGGCCCAAGCGCGACTTTTCGCTAGCTAAAGCGTTTGTGATAACAGATTCCATGAACAAGATTTCGATAGCAATAAGGTTTTAGCATTCGCGTCGTCATTGAGTCAAGCGCTATTCATAACAATTTTGCAATACCCCCTCAAATAGTCACCTCACCTCTCATTCCTCCCATGAAACTCGCCTGTTTTGTCCTGTTCCTTGCCCTCCTCCCGGTCAAAAACGCCCTCCCCGCCACACCCGACGCCTTCGCCACCGATCCGGCCATGAAAGCCCAGCGCCAGGCCCTCCTCGCCCACGAGCGGCGCGTGCTCTGGAACGACGACGGTGGCGGGGGCGTCGGCATCACGCCGGACAGCCTCCCGAAGTTTCTCTCCTTCCGCCTGGACCACCTCGTGGGGACCGAGGTCAACACCATCCTCTATTGCACCAAGTGCTCCGGCTTCGGCGTCTTCTCCCACTTCACCAAGATCGGCGCGCTCATGACGCACGACTACAACGCCTCGAGCCCGGCCAAGCTCGACCCGGCGCACCTCGAGAATTACCTCGATCCGCTCAAGGTCGCGGTCGACTTCGGCCATGCGCACAAGATGGAGGTCTTCTGGTCGATGCGGATGAACGACACCCACGACGGCGGCGCCACGGAGGCGCGCTCGGAGATGTTCGAGTTCAACCCGATCAAGACGCAACACCCCGACTGGCTGCTCGGCACGAAGGACCACCCGCCCTTCCACGGCAAGTGGACCGCCGTCGATTACGACCGGCCCGAGATCCGCGACCTCGCCTTCCGTTATTTCCAGGAGGTGTGCCAGAACTACGACGTCGATGGCATCGAGCTCGATTTCTTTCGCCACCCGACGTTCTTCAGCTACGCCGACCCGCACGCGCCGGTGACGCAGGCGCAGTGCGATGAGATGACCGCGCTGGTGCAGCGCATCCGCACCATGGCCGATGCCGAGGGGAAGAAGCGGGGCCGGCCGATCCTCATCGCCATGCGCGTGCCCGACTCGGTCGAGTATGCCCGCGCGATCGGGCTCGACCTCGATAAATGGCTGGCGGAGGACCTGACCGACATGCTGGTGCCGAGCAGCTACATCCGGATGAACCCGTGGAGCACGACCGTGGCGCTCGGCCACAAGTACGGCGTGAAGGTCTACCCGTCGCTCGACGAGCCGCGCATCGCGACGGAGCAGTACCACCAGCCGCTCGACAGCAGCCAAGCCCTGCGCGTGTCGAAGGAAGGCTACCGCGGTCGCGCGCTGCAGGCGTGGGCCGAGGGCGCGGACGGCGTCTACCTCTACAATTTCTTCAAGGGCGGCCTGCGCAATGCGCCCGAGCAGGTCGAGAAGGAGATCGGCAAGCCGGACGACCTGATGGCGCTCGACCGCACTTACCTGGCCTCCTACCTCGGGCTGGCCAGGATCGCGGGCGGCGGTTATCCGCACGAGGCGTTCCAGAAAATCGAGACGCTGAACCCCAATGCCCCCAAGCCGCTGGCGGCAGGCCAGGCCGCGTTGGCGACGCTCACCGTGCCGGACCATTTCGCCAAGGAGCCGGCGAGCACGCTGACGCTGAAATTCCGCTTTGCTCCCGCCACGGCCCCGGCCGATGTGACGGCGACGGTGAACGGCCACGCGCTGACCGGGGGCACGGTCGAGGGCGACTGGATCACCTACCCGTGCGCCGCGGCCGACCTCGTGCCTGGCGACAACCACGTCGCGGTGAAGCCGGCCGGCCCGGCGGCGCCAAACGCGAAGTGGACCGACCTGGCGCTGGTGGTGAAGGTCGCCACGGTGTCCACGGCGACGCGATGAACGCACCGCCCTCAAGCCTTGCGTCTTCGAGTTTTGACGGAATGACGGAATTTTCGGAATTAACGGAATGACTGCAGGGGGAAGGTTTCGCACAGAGGACTGCAGAGGGGGGAAGAGGGAGATTGGGGGAGTTTGGATAATGATTTGCTCTGTAGAAAACGTCGCATTTTGACAGGAACACATGAGAGCATGAGGACGTGGAAAAGGGATGAAGCCGGAGCCGCAGAATCTCTTCCTGTATTTCCTGATTTCATGTCGTCCTGTTAAAATGGAATGATTCCTACAGGTCACATTCCCGTCAAAACTCCCCCATTCTTCCTCTTCCCCCCTCTGCAGTCCTCTGTGCGAACCCCTCCCCTGCAGCCATTCCGTTAATTCCGAAAATTCCGTAATTCCGTAATTCCGTCAAATTCCCCGGCCCCACTTCTTTGCTCAAAGGCAATTTCGAGGCAGGACAACCGATTTTGCTATAACATTATTGCAAAATCGCACCAGAGCGTGTATTCGTCGTTGATGCAATCCTTGCGGCTCCCGATTTTACTCCTCGCCATCACCTTCTGGCCCTGCGCGGCCCAGTCCACCAACGCCCCCAGTGCCCCCCCGGACACGCCCGCCGCCAAGCCGGCCGCGGCCGATGTCGATGAAAGCACCCCGCCCGTCACGAACCGGCCGATGAAGGGCGTCACCTTCATCGAGGACGTCGAAATGGGCAAGGGCGGCGACTCGGTCCTGCATGCCTCCATCGCCATGCCGTCGGAGCCGACGGCGAAGCCGATGCCGGCTGTCATCTGGATCCACGGCGGCGGCTGGTCGCGCGGGACCTATAAGGTCAACCCGGCCAAGTCGCTCGCGCAGCACGGCTACTTCACCGCCAGCATCGAGTACCGGCTCAGCGGCGTCGCCACCTGGCCCGCGCAGCTGGAAGACTGCCGCCTGGCCGTCCGCTGGCTGCGCGCCAACGCGGCCAAGTACAACGTCGATCCCGACCACATCGGCGTCTGGGGCGCGAGCGCGGGCGGGCATCTCG
The DNA here is from genome assembly GCA_034768845.1 of Heliamphora exappendiculata. Classification (NCBI taxonomy): domain Eukaryota; kingdom Viridiplantae; phylum Streptophyta; class Magnoliopsida; order Ericales; family Sarraceniaceae; genus Heliamphora; species Heliamphora exappendiculata. Next base: position 1,675 of record JAOTRH010136667.1, on the reverse strand, counting down.
TCACCTGCCTCGGCACCATGTCGGGCCACAAGGAATTCGACGGCACGGGCGGCTACCCCGACGTCAGCAGCAAGGTGCAGGCGGTCGCGGTCTTCGCCGGGCCGGTCGATTTCAACACCGGCGGCGCGGGCATCCAGAAGATGATCGCGAAGCCGCCGGATTATGAGTCCCCCGGCCTGATCGGCCTCTTCGGCGGCTCCTTCAAGGACAAGGCCGACCTGTGGAAACAGGGGAGCCCGATCAACTACATCAGCAAGGACGACCCGCCGTTCCTCGTCGTCAGCGGCGACAAGGACCTGAGCCAGCTGGTCGACGAGCACGGCATGTCGATCCTGATCCTCGAGCAGAACGTGCCGCAGCTGCTGCGGATGGTCGATCGGGTCTACGTCATGCGGTCCGGGCGCATCGTGTTGGAGGAGACCGTCGAGCAGCTGAGAGCCCGCGAGCACTACTGGGACATCTTCTGATCGGCTGATCCGAACCGGGCTCACCCAACCATGCAATCATAGTTCGCCGGAACCCATATTCGGAATATATCACCTAAAACGCACTCCACCGATCTCATCCCCCTTGAAGTCGAACAGTCGAACAGCGACCAATCGTCCACGTGATTCCCTTGTTGTCAGATCCGGCGTTGCAGTAATCGGACCCCTATCACCGGTCTCACTCTTCCAAGGTACGCTAGTTATACACATTCTTATCCACAGACGCCTCGTATGCCGCAGCGCGCAACCTTGACGATTGTTAGGAGACTCGACCCCACTTCGCTCATCAATCCACGTGAAGTTTGCAGTGCGAGGACCGGGCGAAAAGGCGAAAAAGGTGATCGGGGACCTCAAACCCCGCGGAATCGGTTGATTGCGTCGATATGGGTCGCGCGGAGGTCGTGATCCTTGACACCCAGGCCCTCCTCCGGGGCCAGGCAGAGGACGCCGACCTTGCCCTGGTGCAGGTTGCGGCTGACGTCGTAGGCGGCCTGCCCGGTCTCGGCCAGGGGGTAGGAGCGCGACAGGGTGGGGTGGATCTTGCCCTTCGCGATGAGCCGGTTGGCCTCCCACGACTCGCGGTAGTTCGCGAAATGCGAGCCGATGATGCGCTTGAGCGGCATCCAGAGGTAGCGGTTGTCGTACTCGTGCATGAACCCGGTCGTCGACGCGCAGGTGACGATCGTCCCGCCGCGTTTGGTGACGAACACGCTCGCGCCGAAGGTGTCGCGGCCGGGGTGCTCGAAGACGATGTCGGGGTCGTCGCCGCCGGTGAGCTCGCGGATCTTCGCGCCGAGGCGCTTCCACTCCGAGGGCTGCTGCTCGCCGTCGCGCCAGAACTCGTAGCCCTCGGAGCTGCGGTCGATCACGAGGTCGGCGCCCATCGACCGGCAGATCGCCGCTTTCTCGGGCGAGGACACCATGCAGACCGGGATCGCCCCGCCGTTGAGGGCGTACTGCGTCGCGTAGCCGCCGAGGCCGCCCGACGCGCCCCAGATCAGCACCACGTCGCCCTGCTTCATCGCCGCCCCGTGGTGCGAGACCAGCTGGCGGTAGGCGGTGCAGTTGACCAGGCCGGGGGAGGCGGCCTCTTCCCAGGTCAGGTGGGCAGGCTTGGGCATGAGCTGGTTGGCCTTGACCAGGGCCAGCTCGGCCAGCCCGCCGTAGTTGGTCTCGAAACCCCAGATGCG
>JAOTRH010136656.1:0-13996 GCA_034768845.1 Heliamphora exappendiculata | reverse complement strand
AATGAAATTTGTCCATCTAAATAAATTTAAATGTATTTAATTAAAATTTTAAAAAAAATCAGTGTAATTTACCCTTTAATATATTAAAGTTATTACATTTTAGAAATATATATTTTATATGATCAGAGACAAAGCGGAAGAAAACGGAAAAGGAGAAGCAATTATTGTTTCTATCTTCTTTGTTAGTAAATATTATTTGTGGTTAAAAATATTTTAAAATTTTTAATATATTATTTTTATTAATAAAACTTTTTATTAAATAAATAAAGTTAATTTTTTAACATATTAACTAAAAAAATTATAAAAAAACTATCAATCAAGGCCTAAATATATTAAACGGAGATAAAAAAAAATAACTACTTTAAGTACGAATAAAAAATATTTTAAGTAAACTATATAAAACATAAATATCTATTTATTAATATAACAAATAAAATAGTATTAATTTATTTTTATTAAATATATAAAAAATTTAAAAATAACTACTAAAATATATATCAATTATGTTTATCTAATAAAAAATTATATATAAAGCGTTCACAGACTATGTTTTTAATAAATGCAAAACCCGATCTCTAGACAATAATATAATATTGTAAAGTCGTGAAACTAGACGTCTAGGTCTATAAAATAAAATTAAAAATTAAAAATTAATAAAAAAATTTTAATTATTAATTAAATGTGAAAATAAAATAACCTTAAATAAATTGTGGAGGAACGAAATCTATATATAACGGACGGAACGGGAACCAATGGAGACAGGATGGAAAAAATTGTCCCTAATCTCCAAACCACCACACCAACAACAGCCCAACATTTTTCCATTCCGAGGCTGAATGCGCTTTCTAACGATTTGTTCAAAGTTGGAAGAATTCCTCATCTAGTGATCCTTGATGGGAAGGGTAAAGTTTTTAGTGATCAAGGGTTAGGATCGTAAAATAGTAGTGTACACCTGATCGAGTCGGCGTGGCGTGGCGTTGCGTTGCGTTGCAACGAAGAAGCAACAGTGGTTGATGTTGATTTTCAAATCTCGGGATTTTTTGATTTTTTGATCTTTCGATCTTCAACAACGGTCCTTCTCTCGCTGGATTTTATCATGGTGTACCCTTCTACCTCAATCACTCATCATTTAAGCTCATTATCCGTCGACCTGGGTCGCACACGGGAGATTGTAGGGGTGTTCCAAATCTCTTCTAACTACAGTTTTGCTGGAAGAAGCTGGCTGCAATTTGGCTAGAAGGCGAAGAACTACATCACCACCTCCTCTTTCCAAGTTAGCAAACACCTTTCCAGTTTCCATCACCACCGCCTCTCTTCTCTCTTGAAATGATAATTCCAGAGGTTTGCAATGGCGGAATGGGTTTGTATTGTAATGAACAGAGGCGATGGATTAAAAATTGATGAAGCCATTCTGTTGTTGATAAGAGAATTTGGGAAGGAAATTTTCAATTTGGACCGTTTATCCGTAAATGGTCTTTAATTTTAAATGATTTGGTTGTAAAAAAACTAGTGAAGTTTGGAGAAAAGAATAATTAAAGAGGAGAGATGTTATGATCTTTCATTACTGTGAGATTATTGGTTAAACTATAAGTTGACTAATAACAATTTAACAAGGCGAATTGTTATATAATGCAAAATCAAAGGTCAAGAAACGACAATGTAATTTTTTAAAAACATGTAAAGTTCACTTTATTCGACCCAATCATATAATAAACTTCATTTCAATTTGACCGAAACCTACAAACACATCAAACCCATTGCACCAGAGATCAAATCTCGAGAGGAAGTACATCCAAAAGAATATCTTGGGACAAAAGAAACACTTAAATAAACTATATGCATAATCACATCACATTAAAATTCATATATGCTCTTAAGCATAATTGAGATATGTACAATACTAAAATTAGTTCAAAATAAGACAAACCAAACAAACACAGAAAATAATCCAATGTTCTGCTACCTTAGGCCCAGTCTCTATACACAAAAGTCTTCCCAACTTCTCCTTCCTTCAATCTTTTATGAAGCTTCCCCCAAAAAAGAGTTTCTACTCTTCATCCTCCCAACCTTCCTTCCATCTTCTGCTACTGCTGCTACTTTACAATTTTTTTAATATGCACTATTTCCAAATTGTTGCTTCCAAAGTACGTTCAACTCCGTAAATCACAGAACTAACCACTCTCTATATGTATCTTCATATATATATATAAATATATATATATATAGAGAGAGAGAGAGAGAGAAGCCAAAATACCCATCAAAAACCATCTACAAGGAGTGCAAGAACCACTTCACTTACAAAGCTCCGAGACCCACCCAACATCTGGCCCCGAGGGTGGTGGTAGCGGGTCACCCACATCCAGCGGGTTCTCCCTACTGAGTTTCTCGAACATCTTGGCCCTAAGACCCCTGCCCGACTCTACCCTTTCCATCGCAGGTTCCTCCTCAAACTCACCCTGCTCCAACAGATCCAAAGACCCGATTCCCCGCCGCGTCAAGGACCTAGTCGGGGTAGACGGCAAGCTGCAGATATCGGGGCGGTTCATGGCCAACCCAGGAGATCCGTATCCAGAAGAACCCATCGGAATAGACCAAGAAGGAGGAAACGAGTTGACCTTGTTCAGCTGTAAACGACGCAGGGATGCGACCATCTCGTTCATAGAGCTCGAACATAGAGATCGACTCAGTGAGTTCGTCATGGGTGACAACGGCGGCGACTCGGATGGCGGCGGAGAAACAGACTCCGGCGAGGAGAGGAAAGCAAGAGATTTCGCACAAGACGCGTCAAAAGTAACGTGTCGGCGCGGCGACCCGTCGTACGACTCGACCGAGCCAGGAGTACGGGGACTCAAAACCCTGAGCTGGTCCGGCGAGTGGGCGAAAAAGCAGACGCGGCGACGACAGTTGGTGCCGTCCTTGCACGGCTGGGTCCGGTACCTCGCCGGGTGGAGCCAGCACTCGAACACCCCGTGCGAGAACTCGCAGGCGTCGCCCTTCTTACAGTTTCCCTTCCGGAAGTCCGGACAAGAAGTGCCGGAATAGTGGAACTTTCTCGGGTCCCTTCGGCGTGCTTTCTCGCCCGGGTGAGCGTACGGACACTCCGTCCAGTCGTGTGAACGGCCACGATTGCACTTCCGGACCTTGAACTCGAACATCCTGAACTGATCGCTCGAGAACGCGTCCATCGGAATATCCAACTGCCGGCCAAACTCGTCGGAGTCCAGATCGACGTCGTTCGACGGCAGGTAACGACGAAGCGCCATTAAAGCATCTAACGGAGAATAGTCGTCGACACTGGCATTGTGGTTGTTGACGGAAACGCCACCAACGGAGTAAGGGACGGACGTGTCGGCGATTGGATCGTCGATGAGAGTCCATGGAGGGACGTGGACGGACGGATTAGGGTGGTGGTTTCGCTCTCCGATCATCCTCGTCGTTGCTACTGTCTCTAGGTCTCACAGCAACCGACAGGGTCTGGTTTCACTTTTATACTGCTGGTGGAGTGGGGATTAACCATGGTTGAGTTATCTTAACTTTAGTTAGGTAAAAGTGATGGGGAGTTTGTAGGTAACATGGGCTCTCTGCTGTTGAATAAGAAGGTAGTGTAAGGAGATGACGCGTGTTGTAAGGTGGAGTCTTGCTGTTTACGTGGGTGGTTGTGATTTGATGTTGGTGGAACCTTTGGTGACAGGCGATTATTTGGTCGTCGAATGAGCATTTTTAAAACTGACACCCGTAGGAGTTCCAAAGGCGGTGGAGGACCTACACAAAGAATGGATTTGAATGGCATGTTGCGGGGGTCGGGACGTGGAGGTTTCGCTTATTATTATTTTCTTTAATTTTTTAGATTTTTTACTTATTTTTTTATTTTTTTAAATAGTCTTAATAAAATAAATTCTTTTAAATAAAATATAAAAAAATTTACTAAAAATAAAAATAATTAACCTTAAATTTGATTTATTAGCTTATTTTTGTTTTTTTTAAATTTAATTAATATATTTTTTAGCTGGTCTTAATTAGAAAAATCTGAAAAATATAATAATTTAATTAAATAATAATTTTTTTTTACTAAATACAAAAAAAATTTATGTTAAATAAGAAATAACCAAATAAGCGATATTATGCAAGGCAGGGCCACTAATATATTTTTGGCCTGGGCTAAATATTAAGAATTTTCATCCTCTTTTGGTAATATTACTTATTGACTTATTTTAATTATAAATTAATAAATAATTTGTATTATTTGATTAATCAAATAAGTTAAATTTTAAATTAATAAATAAATAAGTTAATAAGCTAAATAAGTTAAATAAATTAACTTATTTAAGTTAATAAGCCAAATAAAGTGAATTATTTAAGTAAAAATAAGCTAAATAAACAAATAAGTCAATTATCACTCAAACGAAGTGACTTATTTGTGTTTTGGCTAATTTATTAATAAGCAAATAAACATGTCATTCAAACAGGTGTCTAATTTATTTTTCATTTTTTTTGTTTTTTTATTTTTTAATTGTTTTGATGTGATGAATGCAAAAGGATAAAAGTTTCAATTATAAGTTATAAAAATTTATTAATGATGAAAATAAGCCATATAAATTTAGTTTATTAATTTATTTTGATTTTTTTTTTATTTTTTTATTTTTTATATTTTAATGAAAAAATTATTTTTTCAATTACTCTCGATGAATAGAGTTGAAAATATAATATTTGATTAAATGATGAAAAAATTACTAAATACTTAATTAAGTTGTTAATTTATAATTTTAAATAGTAAAATTTATATTTAAATAAACTTTCCATACAGTTCTCTTGATTAGAAAGAAAAAAAAAGTGAAAAGTAAAAATAATAGAAAAGTGAAGTAAAATAAAAGAAAAAAAAAATTTACATAGGCATTTGATTCGTGCCAAAATATAGAAAGAAAATGACATAAGATTTTAATTTTTTTATTTGATAAGCATAAAAATTTCAAAAAAAATTATATGTTTTTTTTAAATATTCAAATTTAATTTAAGTAAATTAAACTTGTGTTTGGACTAATTTATTTTTTTGGTTTTTTTATTTTTTTATTTTTTTATAAAAAATTAAATATAAAAAGTGGTAGAAAAAGCCAACTTAGTAAAAAAAAATTTGAAGACTTTTAAATAAAATTTTTTTAAAAAAAACTAAGCTAAACATAAAGTAAGAATTTAAGATGGAATAAATTAATACATTGCGGCTTTGTTTGAGATGTATGTAAAACTTAGTTTTTTAAAAGATTTAGCTTTATAAGAAAAAAAAAAAAAGAAAAAAAAAAGAAAAGAGATCGTGTTTGGCATAATTTGTTAGAGTAGCTTTTTAACTTTTAGCTTTTTTTTGATCTAATATGCTTTTGATTTTTATTTTTAAGTTATAATATTTTAGAAATTTGTAAATTTTTTTATTTTTTTAGTAGAATTTGATTTTTTAATTGAAGATATTATAGTTATTTTATTAAAAAATTAAAAGTATTTGGGATATATATAAAAAAAAATTTAAAAAAAAAAGGTTAAAAAAACTAATGGCTATTTAGAGATGTCAAACACAAAAAGTTAAAAACTTTTTTTTTTACAAAAAAAAAACCAATATTTTGCAGATGCCAAACAGGGCCCCTTGTCATAAAACATGATTAAGTCGAAAAAATCAATAAAAACTCAAAAAGTCAAAACACAGTGGCCCATTGGCGGTGATGTTGTTTATTTATTTATTAATTTATAAATTAAAAAATAATTCACGTCGTTTGAGTAACTAAATAAATTATAAATAAATAAATAAATTCGTTTAGATAATTAATTTATAAATAAATAAATAAATCAAGTGTCATCTAAACAAATTAATTTAAATAAAATTTAATAAATAAATAAATAAATAAGGTTATCCAAAACGGAACGAGTGTTAATTTGTCAAAAAAAATTAATGAAGACCTAGTAAGTTTTATAAAGAATAAGTAAAAATAAGCATTAGAACAATATGGGTAAAAATTAGAAATGATGTTAATTTGTTCTTCAGTTTCACTGGAAAAAAAATTATTGTATATTTTGTGGAAAATAAAAAGTTATAATAAAAGAATTAATAAGGTTGTACGAAAAAAAATTATTTTCTAACATTTTCTACAATTTTCTTGCCAAATGAATACCTAAAAAGTTTAAATTTTTTTCACTTTTATTATTTTTCTGCAATATTTATACTAATTTGAACTATGATACTTTTTAAATTTTTTAATGATTTCCGTCACAAAAGATCCAAAAAAAAAATCTGATAAAAAATAAAAAATCTAAATAAGACAAAAGAAGGACTTTAAAGCTTTTATAAAATCTTTTTGTATTTAATAAATTTTCTGTTTTAGTTAAAACTGTTATACTTTTACGTTTATTTTTTTCATAACAAATCAGAAAAACAAAATTTAGATAACAAAATAAAAAATAACACACATTAAAAAAGTCAAGAAAAAAAAGCTATTCCAAACATGGCCTAAATAGCTGCTCCATGCTACTTACTCTGTGTATAGCAATTGTATCCCAACTTTTTTGGTTTGTGAAATAACCTTTGGAGGCCATCTGTGGATTTCTAGATTCTTCATTTCTTCTACACAGCACCAGGGTCCCTATAACTGCGGCACGTGATATCCTCGTGCGACACACCAACCCAAAATGAATTTGGGAACCGCGTGGCCAAGAAGTCTCTCGCTCTTTGATGGGTATTTTGACGTTAAATTTTCTGGTTCCGTTTGGATGAATTTTTAGTTATTTATTAATTTTTATTTTTTGAGATTTTTTTAATTAGAAACTAAAAAAGTTACTTTTTTTTTAAGATTAGAAAATTACTAAAAAAAACATAAATTTAATTTATTAATTTATTCTTTTTATTTTTTAATACTTTATTTAAGAAAAAATTACTTTTTTAGATTATCTCCATAAGAAAATTAAAAAAATATAGTAATTTAATTAAATAATAAAAATAAATTATTAAAACTAAAAAATAAAAAAATAATTTTCCCATATGGAACATATACTTTTGTAAGCATTTTCCGTAAAAAAAAAACACACACACACACCCACAAATAAAAAATATCCAATGAGCTGATCATATCATATGAATTATTAATTATTCAGTAAATGCAAAGTATTGGCCCGTTTGATTATCTCTTACTTATTTATTTATTAATAAACAAGTCAAAAAATATTTAAACTATTTTATTTAGTTATATTTATTTATTTGACTATTTAAATGAATTTATTTATTTATTTATTAATTTGTTTATTTGATTATTTAAATGAATTTATTTTTTTATTTGACTATCCAAACGAGTTTATTTATTTATTTTTTTATTTGGTTACTTGGCTATCCAAACGAGCTTATTTACTTATTTATTTATTTAATTTTTAACTTATTTAATTACTTAAATAACGTAATTTATTTTTTAACTTATAAATTAATAAATAAATAAATAAGGATACCGGCAATTATGTAATAATAATGTTAGGATAATATCTCTAGGTTGAATAATATTGTTTTTTTTTAATGAACAGTGTTGGTCTATTTATGTTAGATAAGCAGAAAATAAAAAATTACTTATTACACATTGGCTTTATTCGGAATAATATATTTTTTTTTTTATTTTTTTAAAAAAATTTTAATTTTTTTAATTAAACTATTATATTTTTTAAAAAATATGCCTATCGAAGCCAAAAAATAAAAATAAATTTTAAGTAAAATAGAAGAATAGAAGAAATAAACAGGTTTAAATAACTTAATAAGTTAAATTTTAATTTTTGATATATTTCATTTTTTTATTTCTCTTATTAAGATAATTAAAATTTTAAATTGTTTAATAAAGATAAACAATTTTCCTAAATAAATAAATATTTTTTTTATTTCGTTGTGTTATATTCCGCGACAAAATTACGCGAATCCCAAGGCAAGAGGAGCAGTGAGATCGTGCCACGAGTGCATTCCGGGTACTGTGGGAGTCATTATGGTGATTTGGGACACGTGTTCTGCTGGTGCAAAGAAAAGTTATTTGGCGTTTCGCAAACAGATTGCGGAGATTTCTCTACCCAACAGCAACGCACCAAGTGGCGAAATTGTGTTACTTAGAACTTAGTGTGAAAAGAAATATGTACTGTGGAACTGTTAAGAGAACACTTGTATAATTAAAAAAAAATTCAATTAGAATAAAATTACATTAAGAATGAGCTTTTAAGTTTTTAATTTTTTTGTCTTAATTATAGTTGAATTAATTAAATATATTTAAGATAATATTTTATAGTGTATGTTGTTTGCTAATAATATTAAAAATAAAATTAATATTAAGCTAAAAATATATAAAAAAATTTAATATTAAAAATATTTTAAATACATAAATATAAAATTAAATATATAGATTATAAAATTATAAATCTAACCCAAACAGGACCACTGTATAAATTATGGTCACGTTTGGGTGAATTATTTATTATTTATTTATTTATAAATAAATAAATCAAAACACAAATAAATTAATTTGTTTGGGTGACACAAATAAATTACTTTGTTTAAACTTGGTTCGTTTGGGTAATTTTTGACTTATTTGTTTAAATAAGTTTAGTTCGTTTGGATAATTTTTTTGCTTATTTATTTATTTAACGACTTAGAATATAATCTATTTGGATGACATAGTTTATTTTTAACTTATAAGTCAATAAATTAATAAATTATGTCCACCCAAACAGAGCCTATGGCATATTTACAAGTATGCTTTGCATCACACCAACATTTGATACGGAAGCCTCAACACTTACTAGTTTACAAAGGGTAGTGCCCACCACTACAATAATTATGGGAGATTAAATTTTTGTTGAAGTTGTTGTTATTCTTTTTAATCTTTTTAATCTTTTTAATTGTTTTGAAAAGACATGCAAATAATATAAATATTAAATTATTGTAATGATATTAATTATATTTTAAAAAATTCACAAAATTTTTGACAAATATAGTATTTTTTATTATAATAACATAAAATTATTTATGAGGTATAATATGCATTTAACGTCAAATTATTCGTTTGTTGCTAATTTATCCTTTTAAGTTATTTTCTTTTTTATTCGGTACTATATTTTAATAAAGTATAATATAATTAATATCACAATATATAATTTTATTTCTTATTTTACAGTTAACTTAGCCTAAAGCCCGAATTTTTCCTTTAAGTTATTTTTAAAATTTTATAAGTAAAAAATTTATTTAATAAATTTTAAAAATAATTTAAAAAACTTATAACTTATTTGGCTTAAAGTTCAGCTAAAAAGTCAATAGAAGAATAAGTCAAAAAACTCTACGCAATATTTTTATTTTTAATTAGTTTATATGCAATATGATTATTGTTTGATAAATATGAAGAAGTAAGTTTTAACTTATAACTTTTGTAATAAAAGTTAAATATTTTTTAGAAATATGTAGAAATATCATTAAGTTTTTAACACATGCCTTGATTGTTAATTTTGACTTTTTGACTAAAAACGTCAACAAAATTAATGTTACATGTTTGGCAAAAAAGTAAAAAAAAAATAAAAAAATTAAAAGATCAAATTAAAACATAAATTCTCAAAATATTTTTTTTAAACTCTTACCACTTTTTAAATACAAAAATATTTCTTATTCGTAACTTATTTATTACCACTACAAACTACATATAAATTTTAATATCAAATAAATATCAGAATAAAATTATTTACTTTGAACAAAAAGTAAAAAAATTAACTTCTTGTACAAACAACTAACTTCGAAAAAACTAATTTATAAGCTAAGTTATTAAATAATTTACTTTAAACCTAATTTAATTTGTTTACTAAAATCGTAAAAAAATAATAAAAAAAAAACTTTTAAGCTAGTTGCCAATGACAACTTATTTCAAGATAGGTTATTTTATAATTTAGCTTTTAAGTTAAATTTTTTGAAATTAATTGCTTGGGAAAAAGCTAAATTTTTGTTTTCTTGTTCAAAATAGATAATTTTATTTTTTTATATATTTTATATTAACAATTGTACATAATTGGTAGTGGTAGTAAATAAATTATAAATAAGTGATATTATTGTATTTTAAAGTAGTGAGAATTTGAATATAATATTTTAAAATTTTATATTTTTATTTGATTTTTTAATTTTTAATTTTTAATTTTTTAATTTTTTATCAAACAAATAATTTTAATTTTTTAATATTCTTAACCAAAAAAAATAAAAAAATTAATGTTGTGGCCTAAGTTTTTACTTTTTAAATTTAAATTTTTACATAACAAACATGTGTTTGGGCGAGAGGCACGTGGAAGATGTCGTAAAGTTATAATCAGATTTCTTGTGGGGCGAGCTGAGATTTTGTTTTTTTTTTTGTCGGGAAGCGGATGGGTGTGTGTGAGAAGGCCATGTGTCCTATACTGTAGGGCACCTTCCGGGACATTCTTCCTCGACTACTCACGTGACAATGCGTCCCATTTCTTTTTTCTGTCTCCTTTTTTTTTTTTTAAATGATACGGAGCTCGTACCATCTGAGTGGAAAAAGAATAAACAAATAAAAATATCAATTCATGATAAATAAAGCACTGTGTATAAGATAATTTTTTCCACAGATATATTTTAAATTTATTTTATTACGAAAAATATAAAATATAAAATTTAACTAAAATATTATAAAAATTCAGATAAAATAAAAAAAATTTACTTTAAAACTTGAATTATAAAGAGTTTTTTCATTTTTAGTGAATTTTTTAAAAATTTTAATTAAAATAGCTTAATTTGTAGGTTCGTTTTATAATGACAAATTTAAAAAAATAAAAGGTTTAGATTAAAAAATGGCAAAAAAATTACAAAGAAATTTTTTAAAAAAAGTATCCCAAACTCTGTTTAAATTAAAAGGTAAATTATATATATATTTTTTGAACAGCAAAAGGTAAATTACATTTACCTCCTGAGAACAAAAAGTGTTTTATTATAGCGATCGAAGAAATTAAAAAGTTTTAAAAATTTTAAAAATTAAAAAAATACTCAAAAACACTGCCTAAATTAAGAGGTAATTACATTTTCTTTCATGAGAACAAAATCGTGACAACTCTTTTAAGATTTTTGAAATTACACCGTTCATTTTTTCTTTTTTCTTCTTTTTTTTTTTGAGTCTCGTTCTCCTCATTTGAAGATATTTTGCCTAGGCTCTGTTTGAGATTATTTAAAAGTTAGTTTTATCTTATAAAAAATGACAGATTTTTTTTATAAAAAAAATTAATTACCCTTTTTTTCATTTCCCTTTCTAACAAAAAGCTTACATATATTCTAAATACACTAAATTTTTAAAAAATAAAATTACTATGATACCCTAATTAAAAAAATTAACTTTTTTTATAAAAGAAAAATCATGCTAATATACCAAATACTATAACTTTAAAATAAAAAATAAATTTTTTTTAAATATCTTAATAAAAAATATAAAAACTATTACATAAAATTATCCCAAACATTCTTGGCACTTCCTCTCGTTAGAGAGAACCAATTGGTGAGGCTGTTGAGAACCATTCTACGGTGATGTTTAGTATTGTTGAAACTAATAATTTATAAATTATAATTTATAGCATATGTTATAAGTGTTTGATAAAAATTATAATTTGTAATTGAAATATAAAAAATAATAATAATACGTTATAGCAGAAGTTGTGATTGTTTAGTACTTTTTTAAAATTCTAATAATTTTTTTGCTTAAAGTTATAATAATTTTTTAAAATGTATTTTTACATAATTTTTATATTTAATATATATGTTATTTAATAGATTTTGAAAAGTTAATTTTAAAAATATAATTTTTCTAAAAAAAATTAAATTTGAAAAATTAATAAAAGTTATGATATTATTAAAAATATTTTAAAAAGTTTATGTAAAAAAATATTTTTAAAAAATATTTTCATCAAAATCTATCAAATAAGATTCATATTGAATATAATATTATTTAAAAATAAATTTAAAAATTATAATAATTTGGGACCAAATTTTTTGTCTTTTGACTTAAAATCATTTGAAGTTAAGTTTTTTATATTGTTGCCTTTTAACTTAAAGTTACCCATACAGTTCACTAAATGAATTTTTTATTTGTTTAACTTAAAGCAACTTTAAACAAAAAAATTAATTTAAAATCATATTACCAAACAAGGCCTATGTGTAAGGGCTTATTGGGGTCAGCGGTGCACCATTCTCATAAGTTGCATGCTTTGCTCCATTTCGATGAAATTCTGAAATTTTTACAGGAACATTATGGTCAACACAATACAAAGAGAAAGTTGGGAAACCAAATTCGTTTATGGGTTGAGGTCAAAAAATTCAAAAAAATTGTAGAATTGGTTCAAATCGGATCAATTCGGGCGGATTGATTTGATTTGATTTTGAATTGATTTAATTTCAGTACTAAACATATGTAAACTTTAGGTTACGAATTAATTCATGAATTTTAGCCTACCGTTCTGGTTCTCAACCGAATTGTACCATAATATTTATATTATATATATATAATATAAATAATTAAATATTATTTAAGTAACAGTAAGGGTATTCAATTTCAGTCATGCTGTTTTTTTGTGCTGAAATGAGCTATTTTTTATACTGAAAACATGAATTGCTAAAATGAACTATTTTTTATGCTTTTGATATTAGTTGTTGTATTTTTTTTTTTTAGCTGAACATGAGCTATTTTAGTGTTTTTTATACTGAAAACATGAGATGTTGATAATTTTATACCGTTGACATTAGTTATTATTTTTTACGGAATATTAGCTACTGAACTTATGCTATTATTTTTATTTTATTACCACTCTACTGTTATGGTTTATGTTTATGGGAGCTCTATTATTTTTTTAAAGGTAGTTTTATTTTTTTTAGCATCGTAAATTAGTGGAACTGTAGTTTTAAACTAAGATCGAACTGTCAATAATATGTTTGATTTGGATTAGTTCCACAAATTATACGGTTTGATTTTGTCTTAAAATTACTGAAATCATATGAATCGATTTTGATTCTTAATTTTATTTAAAATCGATTCAAATTAGACCGTTTACGCCGTTACTTAGGACCTACCTAAAAGGGGTGATATTGTAATTTTAAAATTTTTTAAAAAAAATTATTAGAGGATCCACGTCGGTGACTTGCTAAATTAGCTAGTTAAATACCCAAAATTTTATTTTAACTAGTTAATTTTAGTTCACCGCTCCAACAACGCTAGCTACTTTTAGCTATTCTTTTTTAAAATATTATTTTATATATATTTTTTTTTATTAATGAGTGAGACGGCCTCAATTCTTCGATTCTCTGTGTTATCTTCTTCAGTGTTTTTCTCAGTGTCGTTCTCTTCGCATCGTCGTCTTCTCGCGTCGTTCTCGTCGCATAGTCACTTTCTTTCATTTTGCTTCTTTCTGTCGTCATTTCTCTGTTCTTTTCCTCTTTGTCTTTCTCTTCGGGTCGTTCTCTTCCGTTGTTTCTGTAGATGGGCTTTAGGTGTTTGGCTATATAACGAGGGAATAGTAACTCTCAACAAAAATTGCAAGGGGATTTAATTGAGGCTGACGCAGATGAACTATTTGAGTGTTTGGGTCGTTAAATTTACGTAAACCTCAACTTAGTGATACTATAGTGTGGATGCACTTAGTCTATTCTATTTTTCATTGAAGGTCACAGAGGTAAATGTAATTTATTAATAAAATAAATTAATGAAAGATTTTATTTTATTTTATTTATTGCTATTGTCCCACTGTTGGTACGTCAATTATGGTCCTGTTTGCACTAAATTTTGGACCTTCTCCCTTTTTCTTTTTTCTTTTTTTTTTTTGGGTTGTCTCCATTGGTAAAAATAAAAAAGTAAAACTTTGGATGAAAGTACAAAAAAAATTTTAATTATAAACTGAAATAAATAACTTAAAATCTCCCGACTTATTTTGAATTATTTTTTTATAAATTATTATTTATATTTTTTTAACT